>VDFB02271358.1:866876684-867150537 GCA_007258455.2 Sequoia sempervirens
GATTTTTGTAAACTTGTTCTTGTACTCAGATTCTGAAATTTTCACTCCTTCAGTTTAATAAAACAACAGGGTTTCTTTTCTCATCTACTTGTTTCAAATTTACAATCACAATCTGATGTTAACTATGATTCAAATTTAGAATCTTCTTTATGTCTTGTCATTGTAAGTTTGTTTGCAATGGTTTCATGTGATTCAGGTTGCATTTTGTGTTATGTCTAATTAACCTCTATGCAAATCACTATTAGATTATGTGTTTCTAAGGTGGGATTGTGAGAATCAAAGTTTTAGAGACATTGTTGTGGTTGGAATGTTGTCAGAATCTTTACATTGCTAGTGAATCACCTTAGTTTAGGATCTCTATTTACAGTTTTTTCCTTCTACCCCTTTTCCCTGAAGGTCTAGTAGATTAGGTGTTTTACTAGGTGAACTAGCCCACTCTAAAGATTCACTCTCACCTACAAATTTTACCCACAAATATGAGAGCATTTCCATGTTGCAATAGGATAGGCAAGTCTAACTTGGATAAGGGTGCAATCTTGATTGCCAATAGTTTTTGGAACACCCGATGGGACTCTAGAGTCTTGTCTTTAGAGTTGTTTTCAAAATCGTAAGTTGTTGTTCAATATATGTAGCAACATTTTCTACCTATATAGGTTTCAAAATATACCTGGCAACTCCTAATTTATGGTTACATTGCAGATTTAGTGCAATAAGCTTATGAGAAGGATTCAAATCAGATTTAGTCTAGCTCCTTTTGAATATTTGCATCTCTCTCCACCAAGAAGGAGAGGAAGAACACCAAGGAGGATCTTTGATTCAACAAGGAGGGTGAAGTCCACACCTTCTAAGCTCATTCCTATAGTTTTTGTGAAGAGGAACCGAACTCCTATATCTCAAGCACCACCTATGGCAAGATAATTTTCCTTCACACCATTTAATGGACACAACCCATTATTGTTGGATCGACAGGATGACATCCAAGTTGCTACACTTAAAGGACTACCATACTTCACTGGAAAAGACCAGACCACCACTATTGAACATATCTGAGATGTGGTGACACTATGTTCGGTGCACAACGTGACAGAATAAAATGTGGCTATAATATTGTTGGTTGCTTTGTTGAAGGGGAAAGCCCTTCAACAGTTCAGAGGGCTTCCAGCCAATTCCATTGCAACATGGGACCAGCTCAGAAATGGCCTACATTGACAGTTCATAGATAGGTCGGATCACCTTTCATTGCTAGAGCAGTTGAGCACCATCAAGCAAGCTCCCCATGAACACATGGCTGATTCTAATTATCAGTTCTAGAGAATGTGGGATAAGATCCCTATGATAGTTAAACCCACACCCCACTAACTCATTTGATTGCAAAATCTAACAATTTTTTTTGACAAAAGATGTATAATTTGATGTATTGTCGGGTACTTGTGATATTTAATGTGTAATTTTCAATTTTTTAAAATTTTATCCTCGACATTTGTCAAAATTTCGAAGAACCTGAGTTTTCTTCGAAATTTCGACGAACATGCAAAATAAAATTGTGGACAACATAAATAAAAGTGAGTTCACCTATTTATTGCAACAGTGTTTTGCTATTCTTGCGAATTCGCTCTACTTGCGAATTCGCTCTACTTGCAATAGTTTGTGGAGAACTAAGGATGATTTTCTTGGGAAAAATTAGAAAAAATTCAAGATGATATTGCCAAGTTGATGATAGTCATTGTCTTTTTCTAGAATTCATTTTTGAAGTTAGATTTGTACTTCCAGGTTTGAAAATCATATTTTAAAGCAACATCTCATCATCTATTTCATTTTTAGACTTGTGCATTTTCAGATTTTCATTTCTAGATTTTGTTGTGCAAGTTCAATATTCTGATTTTAGGAGTCTAACAGTTGGAAATCATAGTAAAATTAGAATTTAATAAGTTTTGGAATTAGCACTTTAAAGTGTTTTTTGGGGTCATTAACTTTAGACTATCTTCTCTTTTGCAGGGGTGGTTGCATGTTGTTTTTTTGGGTGTAAAATATCAAAATTATTAGATTTTGTTATCTGTCTATGATTGAAAATCATTGGAGTGTGAGTTTAATATTTCTTGAAGATCTAAATATTCAATCTTGGTAAAGAAAAATCATGCTAGATAATATTAGTCTAGAACAAAATGAAGAGACACTTGATAGATTGTGGGCTAGATTGAAAAGAAAGGGTGATGGGAAATGTTATTGTCCTTGCAATAATTGCAAGGGCTTAAAGAACAGAAGAATTTTAATCACAACAGCTAAGAAACATTGTAGGCAACATGGTCATGTTGAAGGGGGCCATGATTATCGTCCATTGGTAAGTTGTTCATTATATGTGTTTGTATTGATTGAATTTGTAAATGTTTATATCGTTTTAACATTATATATATAATAAAATCACTTGATCATGATCATGGTTTATTTGTGTCTATCATTATTATAAAGGTGGGGCACCCTAGGGGACATGATATGGATTATTAGGGCTCGAAGAATGTGGTTTTTCAAGTGGAGGAACATGGAGCTATGAATATCAAAGACAAAGTTAATGATCCTATGGAAGAAGATGATCATGTGCCAGAAAACACAGTTGAAGATGATGGTACAAATACATTGCTCTATGACACATTTAGTAGCATAGCTGATCATGATGATCAAGATGACTTTGATGATGTTCATGATTTACCTATACTTGAGAAGACATGCAAGCCCCTTTATGAAGGCTCCCAAACAACTCTTCTCTCTGTTGTATTGTTGCTGGTGAGCTTGAAGGTTATGAATGGTTTATCCAACATAGCAATCTCACGGATGTTAAGGTATGTCATATATGTCATCTTTTTTCATCTATTTTAATTGTTGTTAGTTCATCACTCATAAATAAAGGATGAAATATGTACCATGAATATTCTTTATATTAACAAATTATTTTTGTTGTAGATTGATTGGTGAATTTTTGTTACCACCATCAAATATTTTACCTCGCTCATACTGATATTTATCTGTCATTATGAAAGATATTGGAATGGAGTATCAAGAAATAGATGCATGTTCCAATGATCATATTATATATCATAAACCACATGAATTTGCAACAAAATGCCCAGAATGTCATATCAATAGATATTGAACAGATCAACTAACAAAAAAGGTGCCTCGCAAGGTTCTTTGTTATATTCCCATTATTCTACGAATGCAATGATTATTTAGGTGTGAAAGCTTTGCCCATTTTATGGATTACCATGCATGAAATAGAAGTGGAGATGACATTCTTTGAATGTCTACGGATGGTTCTACATTTAGGTACATGGAGGAAAAATGGCCACACTTTAAAGAAGAACCTTGTAATCTCAGGCTTTCATTGGCAATGGATGGTGTCAATCCATTTGGAGAGCTGAGATCTATTTACTCAGTGTGGCTTGTTTTTGTTATCAACAATAACATTCCTTCATGGATGTCAATAAAGAGGGAACACATAATCTTGGAAATGATTATTCCAGGTATTTGTTTACATCAATTTTCTTTAACGTAGTAGCATCTCATTTGTCTTATTTGTTGCATAATGACATATTTTTTTCATTTAATAGTCATGTACATTAATTTATATATATTACAATAAAATGGTTATAATAATTATGTAATGTTTGTGTTCATTCAACTAGGTAAGTACCAAGTTAAAGATATGAATGTATATATCGATCCTCTTATCGACGAGTTACTAAAGTTATGGAATGGTGTCACTATGTATGATGTCTCTAGACCAATAGGACAAAGAAAATTTCAATTCCATGTAATGCTTGTATGGACAATTCATGAGTTTAGGAAAACAGGTGTTTGATGAGTATAGGCACTTCCTCCACAGAAATCATAAGTATTGAACTACTAAAAAACATCTTTTCAATGGGAAAGAAAAGACATCAAAACTATGAAGAATGACACCTCGCCTATGGAAGTTGGAATATAATAGAATTAATGGTCAAGGTTATACATCATATCACATTGTTTATCGATCATATATGGTATGTTTGAAATTTACATTTTTATATTGTGTTTTGTTTACTCATGATGTAATTGACAATGATTGTCGTTAATTTTTTTAACTTATATGCTTCATGAAGGTCGTCAAGGCATTAATGACCGGCTTCCATAGGGACTGAAAATTTATCCCAAAAAATTTAGTAGGTTGCCCTACTATGAGCAGCTAAAAATTATGCATTTGTTTGATACAATGCATATCGGAAAGAATATAACAGAAACATTATGGAAAATATTTGATGGAAGGCATGACAAAGAAAAAATTGTCAAAATTTTTAGTGACATTCAGGAAGCCAATCATGCAATGAAAAATTCCATTCAATTAAATAGCGATGGAGACCAAATTAATATAAGTGCCCTTCCTTGGTTATTAATAGTAGCAAAGCAATGCTATAAAAGAATTCATACGAAAAATTTAATTTCCCACAGGATTTGTTGTGAACATAAATAATATCATAACAAAGAAAGGTGAATTTGGGTCAGGGATGAAAATGCATGCTTGACATACCTTCATTAAGGTAATTATTCTGGTATATTATATATATATTTGTATATTGCATGTACTTTTTAGTGTATTATGTTTACTACTTTTGAAAAAATAATGAAAAGATCATTTTATAATTGTTGCAGTACGTTCTACCTCTATCTCTCTCAGACAACTTTGACAACAATGTCAAGCAAATTATATATGATCTTGGAAAATACATGAGGTAAGTAGCAATATTTGTTTAATTCATTGTATAGATCTTATCATTTCCATTTGTTTTACTTGTTATGTAATTTATTGTATATTTTTATGAAATCTCATTAATATATGTGTGCCTTGAATCACTTGTAGATGGTTGTCATATAAAGAAATCCATAAAGAAGACAAATTATTGGAAGAGAAAAATTCTTCGTTTAATGTGTGAAATGAAAAAGTGTCTACCTTTGACATTTTTCAATGCACAAGAACACTACCTCATACACCAAGTTGAGGAGATTGAATTATGTGGACCTATACACACAAGGTCAATGCGGATGGTTGAGAGGCAATTAAAATTTTTGAAGGCTTTGGTTAGACAAAGAGCACATCCTGAGGGTTCTATGATGGAGGGATAGATGGTATACCAGACCATGGTGTACATTACTGAATATCTTCCTAAGTTTGCAACAAAGATCCACGTAGATCACATTTGGGAACCAAACTCCATTAACAAATTTGAAGGGGAGTACCTAATGGGGAAAGGTAGATTGAGGAAAGTGGGAGGTAATTATAGGATGGTCATGGAGATTAATTAGAATACATTTTACATTTGGTTTTTATGTATATTGTACTTATTTAATTATTAATCTTCAATATACATCAATTATAAATTAAGGTCATATACCATGTTAATTAACTAATTATAGGTCATTTTTTAATTTCAAATTAGTTTGATACAGTTGGTCGAGAGTGGGATGCACTACATTTGTACATTGCAAACAATCTTGATTGGATGATGGTATGGATTGAACGATGTCAACAATTTGGTTGTGCATTAACATGAGAAGGTGTGGCTTCATTGGTTAAAGAAGCTCATCGTAATGGAGATTCCAATGTGGGAAATTTATTTAGCATATGGTTTAAGAGATAAATAGGTACGTATAAATATATTAATCACCCATATTATTTAATTATTTTCAATTGTATTGATGTATATATATGTTGAGATTTTTTTCTTTGCATACATTTGGCCAAAAATAAATATGTTTATCAACTAACAATATTGCAATAATTTTTACATGTTTGACATATTGCAATTGAAACACCACAAGGCTATGTGGTGCAATGGTCATAAATTTCAAATCAAAATTTTGGATGACACAAAGAAAACTTGTGATTCTGGGATAACTGCAGTCTTTCAGGTGACTAACGTTTCATCGAGAAGAAACATACATCCATAAGTCTCAGAAAATAGATACTATGGGATTTTGGATGATATAATTGAGTGTGACTTTAAGTCCTTCAAATTAGTTATGTTCGTCCTCCTATGGTATAGGCTACGATTGAATGAAAATGATTTTGAGAGAACTATTATTGAACATGATAATGGATTTACCATGGTTAATACAAGGTTGATCAAGTGAGCTGGAAATGAGCCCTATGTTCTTCCAAGCCAATGTGAGAGGGTTTTTTACTCAGAGGTTCCAGGTAAACCCGATTGGTCATTTGTTGTTAGACATCATCCAAAAAGAATGTCGATAAAGTATAATGTGGTGGAAGAAGATACCAAAGAACTAGAAGATGATGTAGATGATGATCAAGATCAATAGTTAGTTGATGATGTTCTTGACGAAGATGTCGAAGAGGAGGAACTAGATCATCATGATGTAGGAGTTAATGTTCATGAAGATGATATCTGTGTGGATGATGACATTATCGAAACTGATATCAATGACAACGATGATGATATGACCAATCCTTACAATGTCAAATCTCGATCGGATGATACAAACAAAGAGTTGGATGAAGAAGAAGATCAATGACATTGAAATGTATGAGTTATGCGATTGTATTATCTATTTGATATTAATTTCTTGATAGAATTATATTTGACTTATGAGGTTACATAATTAATTCATGATGTAATTTTTAATGTTTAATTTTAATTCATGATGTTACAACTATTGTAGCTCTCCTATAAATTTTCATATGATCATAATGAATAGTGTTTTGGGAAATTTCATTAAAGATGACACATTGATCGTAGTAGTGAAATAATTGCAAAGTCATTTAGATTTTTTAGACCAATCACCCTTCACAATGCCATTTTTAGGATCATATCCAATTTGATTACTAGGACACATAAGGTAGGATTTGATTGGCTTATCTTGGAGGAACATTGTGGCTTTGTGTAATGTGAACAAATTTTGGATGGGGTAGTGGTGCAAGAGCACCTACACCTCATCTTCTATGCTTAATCATGTGATGATAATTAGGGAGGTCAATAGGTTGGTTTAGGAGTTTCAAAAATGTTTTATTATGAATAAGGTCACTCAAGACCATTAGTCATGTTCTAGGTGAATTTTTGAGTTATGAGTTTGAGTCTTGCACTAAAGAGTTTTGTAGCCTTTTTAAGGAAAATTGGAGAATTTACATGTAAAGGGGTGCAAGGTTAGTGTCATGTCAATAATAAGGCTATTATGAACTCACTAGCATGGTCTTAGAGGTTTCCCAAGAGTTTCAATACGTTTGAAGGGTCAAAAAATTAAAACATTTCAATAGTGATGTTAACATCCTTGAAATTAGTGTGTTTTATGTTTCATGTGATCATACAAGATTAAAAAGTCAGTTGTAGAGGTGATTATTCAGTGATTGAGGTGTAAAGTCCTTTAAAAGGCATAAAGTGATCATTTTAAAGGTTTTTGATGGTTGAGGATTTAAAATACAAGCTCCTGGCATTCAAAAATCTGTGTTTTTCTTCAAATTTTTTGTATTTTTTCCTATTTTACAACACTATACGGTCACATACAGCCATATTTTGATGTGAAATCAATTCCATGTCATGAATATATGTGTTAGCTTTGATTTGAATCTAATTTTAGGGTAACAAACAAGGCCAAATGATTTGAACCTTCTTCTCTTCAGGTGTTGCCAAACCTAGGGGGGTCTACCTTTGCGAATTGAGCAGACTTAAGTGATGTGATTTTTTTTACAACAATCTATTCACAATGGAAATATTACAGTGATCAGATATAATCCTAATAAAGTGTATGTGTAATATTAGAATATGTTTAGTTAACAGATGTAAAAAATAAAATGGATAAACTAAAAGATGAAATGTGTGAGACCAGTGCCTTGTTGGGTGTATGGAATCTAATGAAGATCTAGAAAAGTGTAATCTATGATGGCAATAATTCAAACTGTTTGGCACACAGATGTAGTTTATAACTTGTATAAACATGCAAGTAAATGACTAACAAACTCTACTTGAGATAGAATGAAAATCCTAGTTATGTGATTCTTCTTATTGATCCAATTAATACTCTTTAATTATTGTGATTGACTAGAAGGGTTTAATCTTTACTTGAAAGAACCAAATAATCACATCACAAAAATACAACAAATGTGTATCGGTAAACTGAATATATGCCTGATATATCAATTTAAACAATAGAAAAGCATCAAAATGGAGACAACCAAATAACTGTATAATTCCACAAATAGTTGATACCAAGATTAAGCCACAAGTTTAGATATCTTCATTAACTTCATCGAAATTCATACATGCATTTGAGTCTTTTAAAGGAAAGTTTCATTGCAAACTATCTACTGTATCTTTCTCCATTCGCCTATATCTGTTTTACATTATGAAACAGATATAAATATATCAAAATTGTGAAAGGAAACATCCTTTCAGAAATGTCTTTTGCTTAACAACAATAAAAAACTAGAATTTATGCTCTATTAAGCCATAAATGGAAGAATGTAATTACTAAGTTCTTCTTAATAATCCAAATGATATTTCTAAACTACTATGACTGGCTTGAAGGATTTAATCTTTACTTGAAAGAACCAACAAATCACACCACATAGATGGTACAAATGTGTATAGATAAACTGAACATATACTTGATATATCAATTTAAATAGCATAAAATTATCAACCTTGGAGACAACTAAATAATGTTTTCAATTAATCCAACAAACAACCGATACCAAAAATGTGCCACAAAATCAAATAACTTCCATTGATTCCTTCAGATTTTCAAACATGCATCCAAGTCTCTTGTAATGTGAACATCATTGAAAACTATCTATCATATATTTCTCCTATTCATCCTATGTCCTTTTGATATAAAAAAATGGATACTTATACATCAAATGCTTGAAAGGACATGTCCTTTCAGAAATGTCTTTTGTTTAACAACAATAAATTAAAACAAGTGAATCTTTGATAAGTGATCCAAGTATTCTTGACGCTCATGCGTATTTGCATCTCCTAACGCGTTCCAAATTTTGATCTCCATTTTCACCATCTTCTCATTTTGTTTGCATGCTTCATCCAACATTGTATCTTTCTTAGTAGCCTTCTTCAGGATCTCCTGCAATATTGATTCACATTCACCATTCCACCTCGTTGCTTCCTTTAATATTCCTCCATCATCAAAGAATGCAGTGAATCCTTGTTTACCAACATCGATTAGTCCTTGTGCATCCCCCTGTAATTCTTCAAGAAAATCTCTATGTTTTCTTATAAGATTATTTGTAGTGTCAATTTCCATGCTATCAGGAGCATCCCTTTAGTTTATTTCCTGGAGCTTCTCTTGGATCCTACCATCTATCCTCTTATGTTCATGTACTACATTAAAATTTTGTGAATGTGTTCCCCTGAGCTTACTCAACCAAGTCATTAGGCTAGCTTGTCTCTTTTTAATTACTGCTACAAGTGCATCATATTCCATTGAGAATAAGCACTTGATCCTTCCCACTGATCCTTTGTCTGTGAACTTTCACCATGAGTTAATAGCTTAGTTGATCCCATTGTGACTCCCAGCATATCTTTCATGCAATCATTTTCTCTCAACATTCTCTCATTGTTCATCTTGTACATTTCTTTTTCTTTAATCAATATTTGTATCTGGGCCTTGTTTAGTTTTGCTATATTTATCCCAATTTCTATTGTTGCCATATGATCAACCTCTCCAATCTTCAGAGTCATAACATGCCCAAATGCTTTCTTAGTATCAATAAAAATTGATTTTCTGTGAGGTGGATACAAGGCCCAAATCATTAATAACCCTTCATCTAGATTATATTTAGACCTTGCATATACTTTTGTCACCCCCTCAGGGCTAAGCTTATGTGTGGCATTATTATTCTTCAAAAAACTGTCAAAAACCAATGCAGAAGTGAGATCCAACCCTGGAAAGATCATAACACCAACATCTTCTAAGATTTTCCTTCCTTTCTTAGGGGTCATACCCGCCATCTCTCTTTCCACACTCAATTTCAGATCATTTAATAACTGCTTCTCATTACTTGGTGTGATATTGTCAACTGTTTCTCTTATTTCTTTTCCTTTTTGTTTATACAAGAAAGCCCTAAACTTTGGAGAATTTACAAATTCACTATCTTCCACAAATTATTTGTATTCCATTTGTCTTGTGTTTGTGTCTAGGCTTTCTTTAGTACCCAATTCTCTGATAGGGCATTTGTAGTCTTGGGTCCTTAATCTAGAAATCTTCTTGGGTGGGCTTTGTGGCATATCATCCCCAAATGCCTCCTCTCTAGAAAATAACAATTATGTATCCTACAATCCTTGGTTATATTATTCAACCACTCTTTCTGCTTCTTCTGCTTCTAAGTTCCTGGTCATATCATAAAACTTATAGGGTACATGATTATACCCTCCAAAGTTTATCTTTTGTTTAGTAGAATTAATGTATCCTTCCGGGTCAAAGTTATTTCTTGGTGGTCCTTTTTTCATGTTGTATTGCAATAACTTGTCAAGAATCATATCATATCCTTCCTTTGTCAACATAGTAAAATCACCAAAGCATAGTGTATGAGGCATAAAAGCTTGATTTCCAAAAGAGCTCAAGTTCATAACACTAGAAAAGTCCATTTGTTTGACAATTTCTAAATAGGAAATCCTGTTTGGAACTGTTTTGGGAAAAATAAAAGGGGTATCCTCAAATCCATACACTCTAATCATAGTAGCATCCTCCAAATAGTACCAATCCCCCTAGTTGTGATTAATTGGCCCATTAAAATCCTTAGGTCTAAGAAACCTCTTTATTTCTTTAGACAAAGAATAGGCACACAAATGATTGTATAATTTACACAATGGTCTTACAAAATATTCCTCAAAATGAACAAACAAGAATTAGTAAACCTACTATCCCAGATAGCAGTCCATAACTGAACAGGCAATAACTTTCCTTCCTTGTTGAACTACAAAACCCTCGGTTCCTCAAGCCACATCCCTAACTCTTATCTAGAATATAACACTATGTGCATTAATGGTGAATAAAACTTAAGATGTAAAACAAGGGCTCCATTCTTTATTGCCATCAATCCTGAATCAAGACCTTTGAAAATATATGAGGCATAGTCAAAAGGCATGGAGTTGTGACATTGAATATCTGTTGAAATCACCATGGGCACAATTGACATGTATTCAGGGACTTCCATTCCCAACACCTAACCTATCAAAAAATAGGTGTATCTCATATAGGGCACAAATAAGTCAACATGGAATGGGGTTCCATCACTATCTTCTAGTGGAATTGGTTTGCCACCATATTTATTTTTGTGTAATGGTAGCCTCCAACCCTTATAAATTGTGTTCATCCTACATAATTCCTTCTCTAATTCTTCACATACAATTTTTTCATTACATACCCCTTCCAATTTGAAAACCTCACCTATTGCATCTTCAAATACATGCACAAATGGTTTCCTGAATGGGTCACAGATGGCTTTAAGCTTTGAATTATAATGGGTAGCTAACAACTTCACCAATTCTACATTAATGAACACATTAGGGAAAACAAGCTTCCCCAGGTTAAGATTCCATGGATTACATACTGGTTCGAAATAATTCCTTCGATGATAATGAAAATTGAACAGCTCATAACCTCTTATTGGGGTCCAAATATCACCTATTTTCTTACATTTATCATCCAATTTATCTACTTTTTCCCTAAGCTATGTAGAACGTCTAGATTTGGGTCTAGAGCTAGGTAATTGATCAATAAGATCTTGATTTAATTTTCTCTCAGTGCCCTCTGGCTCAACTTCAAACTCAAATTTCTATTTTTTTCCTTTAGGGTGACTACTTTCCCCATGTTTCCTACCCTTTAATTTTCCTGAGTTGGTAGCTTCCATTTTATCTTTTCAAAATTGCAAAATTTAGAGTACAAAGAACTTACTGTATTTCGCTTGAAATCTTTGAACTGAAGAAATATCTTGGCCCTCCATTTTTACCCTTTGCTTCCTCTGCTAGCAATTCCACAATAATGTCTTCGATCAATTCCCTTCAATTCATGAAATTACTTATGCTTCATGGCGCCATTAATGTCTTAGCTTAAGCACGAGTGTAGCATATTTTTGAATTTCTCGCTGTCACATCATGTGATTATATTGTCAAGACATTTCAAACCTTTGGTAAATCCTTTTATGTTAGGCTTAACCAATGTTCATTGATCCTCTTGTTGATTGAAAAGACATCACATCCTTTTCACCGATACATAATTTATCCATTTAGTTTATATAGATATTGCCCAGAGTCACCCCGATAATTATTTTGATTCATTTGTATCTTTATCAGCAAGAGATCATGTATCACTAAGATATTCTGCAGTTTCCCCGATGTTGTGAGTCACCTTGATGATTGTTACTTTGATCTCAAGTATGTCACCAAAACTCCTGTTGATGTAACTTATTCATCAGTGAGACTGTGAACTATATCTTTACAATGTGCATCCTTTTATGAAATTTGATCAGTACGACATTCTCAACCTCTTACCGATATGCTAGAAAATATAATGATTTATGAATCAGAGAGACCTACACCATCTCTTTCTAATCTTCGAATTTACCCACTATGACATCAAATGTTCTATCGGCAAGACAATTCAAACTTTGGGTGATCCTTTTATTCAAGCTTGACTAGTGTTCATTAAACATTCTTTTGGTCATGGAGACATTACGCCAATATCACATAATCTATCCATCTGATTCATATAAATGTCACCAAGAGTCACCCCGAAGACTATCTTGATCTATTTGTGTCTTCATTGGCAAGACATGGTGTATCGCTAAGACATTCAATAATTTTCCTAATGTTATAAGTCTCCCCGATGATTATTCCTTCGATCTCAAGTATGTCACCAAGACTCCTGCCAATGTAATCTTATCAACGTGACATAGTGGGTCGGGAGGACATTTTGAACTCATTCTGATAGCGTTTTTATTGGCGATAGTATGTTTCTTTGTTTTTTCGGCAAGACAAGATGAGTTTTTTGCCGATAATATTTCATCGGCGAGACAAATGCACTCAGGCTGACTTAGGGATCTTACTCCGATGGCGTTGGTCTAGCCAATACAACTCCTTATGCTTTGATCAGTGAGATAAGACAGGTTTCTTTCTGATGGAACTTCATCGGTGAGACCTATATGCTCGGTATGACCTTTTCATTTCACCTCGATGGAGCTTGTCTTGCCGATGAATCTCTTTATTGGTGAGACCATGGAACATGTCATCCCGATGTGTATCTTTTTATGTAATCTGATCGGTGTGACATTTATGTTCTTTTGACGATATGCTGAAAATGAGAATATAATGATTTATGAATCATAGAGACCTGCACAAATTCTTGCCAATATGGGTTATTTGAATACTAGATTTTGGAGGTTTTTCATGATATCAAATGGTCAAGAATGATGTGATCATATGTGACTATGATGGATTATACTCAAGATAAGATTTTCTTTAGGGAATCAATGAGTGCAAAATCACTATAAAATTTTCAAAATTTTATAGTTCCAACAAAGGCATAAAAATTTCTTCCCCAAGGTTTCATGGGCATATGACAAGTTTAAAGGCTAGTTGTTTTGTAAAATAGGCCTAATCAGCCTAATCAACACAACCTAGAAAGGGTGATTTTGGTGATTTGGTCCAAAGGACTTGTACTTTCCCTTGAAGTATGTTTAATAACTCCAAAATGGGTGTCTACAACCATAAAGGGTTTCTCTAGTGTTTTGGGAAAGTTTTGAGGTATTGGGAAAAAACTAGGTTTGCACTGTTACAAGGATTCAAGGAGTCAAAGTGTGAAATCTAACTTATGTTGTTTGTCAGGCTTTGAGAGCTATTTGGATTGTTTAAATTGGTCATTCTAAACTTGTTGGAAGCCTCTTAAAGGAAGGTTGTAAAATTTATGATTAAATATATCTCTTAGAATCCTTTTTGTCCTAATTTGAAAATAATTCTATATTATAGAATACATTTTTTAAAATTTTAAGATGAAAATAGCAAGGAAAAATCAAACAAATATCTTTATGAAAGAAGTATATTGGCGTGAAATTAAATATAATTTGTATTCCAATGTAAAAACTACAAAGAATGGAAACAATTATTTCAACACATAAAATATTATGTAGTAGTCAATTAAAATGAAAAAGCTTATTCTATATTAGTTATGATACACAACTAAGAAAATGATCTAAATAGTCTAATAATTTGACCATTAGCATATAGAAATTTCTATAGAGTTGTAGATCTCTTCCATTTCAAAAACACAAAACAATATTAGGTAGATAATCAAACATCTTTCATTTCTACATTGACTTATTTATCCTAGAGGAACTAAGTATATAGTATATAAATAAAACCAACAAACCCACAACTACCCCTATTTTGAAGGAGTTTAGTTTTCTCCCCTTCCCGATCTCCCTAATATTGTCTAATTATTTTAAAGAGACCAAAGGTCTTAACACAACTTTATTCAACCCACTAAATAGCTTGGTTAATGAAACTTGACAAAAGCAACAAAACAATTGCCACATTTGGCATTTCATGTGGAATGAAGATTGGTGACAATAATCTACTTATAGTTTAATAAAACACTATTATAGTTTTACCAACATATACTATTGTATGCTTGATTGGATTCTTAGTTAATATATGGGGAGATAGAGATAGATGGGGAGAGAAAGAGAGAGAGATAGAGATATATGGGAAGAGAAAGGAAGAGAGGTGGAAATAGAGAGTCGATGGATAGGGGGGATAGGGAGGGAGAGATGGTGAGAGATAGAGAGGGGGAGGGAGAGAAAGGGATATAGATAGGTAGAGGAGAGATAGAGAAGAGGGGGAGAGAGGGAGAGATAGGTTGAAGAGGAAGAGAGAGAAGAGAGAGAGAGATAGATAGGTAGAAAAAGAGAGAAAGAAGAGGGGGAGAGGGAGAGCGATATGTAGAAAGGGAAACAGAGAAGAAGATAGGGGAGAGAGGGAGAGATATCTCAATATATATATAGGGATAGGGATAGACATAGAAAGGGGGTGATATAGAGATATAGAGGGGGGTGGTGAAAGAGAGAGAGATCGTGATAAAGGTAGAGAAAGATATGGATAGAAAGAGATAGAGAGAGGAGTGAGAGGGAGCTAAAAAGAGAAATAGAGATAGAGATATAGAGTAGGAGAGATGGAGGTAGATATGGAGTGAATGAGAGAGAAGGGGGGGAGGGAGAGATATCTCAATAGATAGATGGGGTAAGAGGGAGTGACATAAATAGTGGGAGATATAGAGAGATAGAGAGTGATAGGGAGATATACATCAATCACCCTCCCTATATCTCTATCTATTCATCCTTATCTCTTTATCTCTCTACCTCTCTCTATCTCTTTGTCTCCCTTTCTATTTGTATGTTTCTCATTATCTCCCTCTCTCTCTATATTTTCTTCCCTATATTTATCTTTGTCTCCTTAAGTGTGAAATGGGTACATTGAAGAGGTCATAAAGGAGAATTATCATATCTTTAATCAAATGGCATGCTACCTTGAGCATAACTCCACAAGGATACATGCCATCCTTAGATTGTTGACATGAAACAACCAATAAAAATTTAGTTTCTCTTTTCCCTCTCTCTCTTTTGCTTTGTATCTCTTATATTTCTCTCTCTCATGCTCTCACTCTCTCTCCCTATCTATCAAAGTTCATCTCTTTCTCTCATTCTCTATCTTTTTAGTTTCTATCTCTCTTTGTATTAGCTAATAGGCTACATATATTGTGATATTTGAGCTTGAAACAAATACCATGCTTGGAAACCACTATTGTGTCATTGGAAAACAAGTTTCAACTACCATTTAATGGTAAACCATCTATAGTGTAATGGTAAAATCCTCTAAAATATCGGGTAAAAGCCTATATGTACTATTATATAATAATAAATATAATTATATTATATATAATTTAATCTAATATTACTATTATATTAATTATATTTTGTATTATATAAAAATATACTTATTATTAATTATTAATTATAATAATTTTATATGTATTTAATAATTTTGTTAAAGAATATAATATATAATTATAATAAGTCAAATAATTATATTATTTATTATGTAAAATATAGCTAATATATACTTAACTATATTGTAGAATATTAAAACCTAGCTAAATGGCGCTATAATTTTCAATTTAATTAGCATACTCTAAAACCTAACGAAACCAGGTTGTAGTTCATCAAATTGGAGAAGTGAAAGTTCAATACCAGTGCCAAGGAAGAGTTTGGAGGAGTGAAAACAAGGTCAATACCAGCGCCGAGGAAGAGTTTGGAGTTAAAACAAGGTCAATACCAACACCGACGAAGAGTTTGGAGGAGTGAAAACAAGGTCAATACCAGCGCCGAGGAAGAGTTTCGAGGAGTGAAAACAAGGTCAATACTAGCGCCGAGGACGAGGTTGAGGGAACTTAGGGAAAATTGATGACCAAGGTACAATGAGTACTATACATTTGGCACCCCCATTCTCTTTAACCTATAATTTTCATTCCTAGTTTCCAAAGATCTTCTCGTATATTGGCATCCCCATTCTCATAAAATGGTATAAGATAAGACAAAAAAAAAAATAGCTTAGTCTTTCACATTTTTATCGACCATCCTCAAGTCTTGGAAAAACTCCCATAATCTACCATCATCTTGGTTGAGATCTAGGATTTCATCAAACATAGCCTTCATCGCATGAGTCTGAAGAAATTGTAGACTTAGCCCTCTCTACAGGCTTAGTGAGTGAATTTGACCACTTTATCTTTATTTTTCCTCCAATATTTATGTTTTTCCCTCCCCTTTCAATCATCTTGCACAACTTGAACTTATAGTTGCCTTTTCTTATTGATCCTTCATGTACTCATGTCAATCTAGCTAGTTGACCACCTAGTTACCCCCAACATCCTTCACGTTAAGCTTAATGCCTCCCACCTCCTCCAAAAAGATTGGCATTGTCATCATTCTCATATAGAACTCATAATTAAGTCCCATTATCTTTCGAGGTTCAATTTTTTGGTGGGAACATGTTATTCTTTGTTGTATGACCTACCTCAAATCTTATGTCCACAAAGTTGCTAAAAACATAAAACAATAAGAAAAAAAATTGAAGGTACAACTAAAAAGGGGTTATTTCCTTTTGGCCTCATCCACCCCTTAAATTTCAACATAGTGTGGAATTACGCTTACATAACATAAACTCAAAAAAATGGAAGTTTATAGGGGCAAAGGAGCTCAAGTATATGCTAGGCTAAGCTAGATCTAATGAATGAAAATAGAGGCATACAATTCTTCTTTAATACCTCCACCACAAACATATGCAAGGAAAGGTCTCCTCCCTTCTTGGTAGTGATAACCTCCTCCACACACAACCCTTAAAAATTATGACTAGAGGAATATAATCTTTGAAGAACTCAAAGTTGATTCTCTCCTACCTGATGCAATTAGTCATTTTATCCTTACAAACATTTATAGTGATTACTAGAGGTACATAGGCCAATTCTTCATAATAGAAGAATTTGATCATACTTTTCCAATGATGGCATTATGAGAAAACCTTAGGTTAAATGAATAATTCCTAGCTAAGTTTTTTAAATCATGTCCAACCATATAAGAGAAGACTGCTGCTATGTGTGCTTGGATACCATGGAGAAAGGCTCTTCGGGCTCTTTCATCAATCAATGTATTGTTAAATTTTAACACCTAAAAGTGAGAATGAAGAATATTTCCTAGGATGGTGGCCAATTATGCTTCTCAACACCTAGATTACAAAATCTTTGTCAATATCATTACCATCACAATTAAACCTATTGCTTGAGATATAGTCATACAGGTAAAAAAATTGGCTTTCTTGATAGTAGATACATTCTAGACAATTCAATCCTTGCATCGGAGATTGTTGAATGGGCCCAACAAACTATTCATGATGCCCTTACTATTAAGTTAAAACTTTGACAAGGCATACAATTGCATCAAATGTCCTTTAATTTATAAAAGGCTCAAATGGATTTATTTTTAACCCTAAATTATTATCATACATTCATCTCTTTTTTAATGAGTGATTGCACAATAGTGTGTCCCACTTGTGGGATGAGGCAAAAAAATAATCCCAAATTTTCAAAATTACAAAATACCAATTGAATGATGAACCTTCATTTGAAGGCGATGTTGTCATGACCTTTGAATGAAGAACCTTCATTCAAAAATGATGCCATGCCAAGACTTTCAAATGAAGGTATTTTTTATTTTAAATATTTCATGTCCAAAATGCTTTATAAAAGGAACCTTTGTATGAAGGACCTTCAAATGAAGATCTTAATTCAAAGGTCCTTCATTAGAAGATCCTTCATATGAAGTTTCCTTTAATGCCATCCCATTATAGCTCTTAGAGTTGTTAGATATTTTTTTTTTTTAAAGTAGAGATTGGACCATCAAATAGTGTCACCATGACTCTACCAAGACATCCATCAAATTGACATAGCCTGACTTAACAACCACAAATTCACAAGAAAATTGCCCATGTCAGCCCTAGGGCATCAATTCAATTCCAAGTTTCTTGCTTTAACAGACCCCTAAATGCAATGAACCTCTATCATACCATGTTTCACACCATTCCATCGAGTTTCAATTCCAATACAATGGGTGGATTGGTGGATGTCATTTCTATTTAGCCCTCAAACCCTTACACAAGAAAAATAAGGCAATCCTTGTATTTGATTGTTTTCTCTGACAAAACAGTGATTTAGCACTTCAAAACAAATTCAAATGAAAGGGAACACATATATTTACCTACACCAATGATCTCAGAGCATTTCAAGTTTGTACAGATCCATACAAGACAAAAGAACTTCAAAAAAATAGTAAAAACAAAAAAAATTGCTTCAAGAATGTGGTATTTGATATGAAATTTTGGTATCAACTCCTCCAACAATTGCAAAAATTGTAATGGGATGGGAATACAATATGATAGAAGTGGGATAAGAAATGCATCGTTTGAAGCATCAAACCAATATGTAAAGATGAAAGAAAGTGCTAACCCCTTAAACTGAAAAAGTTTCTTTTTAACTTTAAGTTTGTTGGGTAGCCAATTCTTTTAAGTTATCAAATCCTACCATCATACATAATCAAAATGTTGTTGTTTCAAATGACTATGAGCACTAACTTTCACTATTTGAATATGTTGAAACCTTTTCATAGACAACTAGAACATTGATGCAACCACTCATCCTACCTTAAAACGTACCAAAAGTCTCCTAGCAATTAGACATAGGAAGATTTAAGATAACTTAAACAACTTTTATTGCCAAAGAATAAACTTATGATGACTTAACCAGGCCTAGTACACACTCCCTCCCTGTTAACCACTTAGGCATATGGAAATTAAATGTAAATTCGCTGCTATTTTTAGTCATGTAGGTGTCCAATAAGCCACTTGGTGGTGTTTCCCTTCAAGTTTATTTACTTGAATGAAGAGAAAAATTCCTTTGATTACAATTAGAGAATACATTTGAGGCCTTGGTTGTGTAACTGGTGGACCATAGTCACATTTAACACTTGTTACAAAGTTTGGGAGTTAAAACGTTAAGTAGATTTGATTTGTGATGGACACATTTGGATAGTAGTAACAATAACTTGCAATCTATCAAGACTTGATTACCTTATAACCTGTGAAATTCTAGTGATGAAATGATAGATTAATCATAATGTCACCTTGGGATCACATCACCATGAAAGAACTTCATCCAACATCCTTATGAGTGCAGTACCACCAAATAGGTATTTGTCAGATTTGTCTTCCTCGAGTGAGGGAAATTTGAAGAGAAGAGGAAAGTGAGACATGTAGTAGGTCTAAAAGAGGGAGATCAACTAGAGGTCAAAATATTAGAAGAAAATTCCATAAATGCATGGAATTTTTTCTTGTTGAAGGGGGGTCATGTTCTTATGATGATGAGAGCATAGGCAACATTGAGGTACCCTTGAGGTACAAACATCTACATAAACAATGGGTACCCAAGGAACTTCCTCCAATAAACACTATTTTTTGTGTCAACGAGAGGATATATCGCATAACACCATCGTCATTACATGGTTTGGGCCTATTTTACATGAACGACATAAAGGTTTGTTATGAAAAAGTTATTGAATTGATGGAGTATGTTGGACCCTGTTACAATTACAAAGATTGGATGTAGCTGGTTCGATATACACAAAGTATGCATAGGTATGCACTGTCAGCAAATTATATACAGATAAAAGATAAGGATCAAAATAAAGGAGTGGCTATGTACATTGACGAAAGACCAAAAGCATCAGGGAATATTGCAGGGTTTATAAATAGTACATGACCTGGGTCATCAAATAAGCAACCCAATTGCATATTCGAGGTGCGCAAGGGAAACCGTATATTCGTATGTGTGATAAAATCAATAACTACAGGGGGAGAGTTGCTAATCGATTACAATTTGAATCACTTAGATACAAACATAGTTACTATGGGGGTGGTATGTACTATATACCATTTTACCCAACCTCCAATTAATGACTCCAATATACCATTTTATTATTATGTTTTTTTTGTAAGTCTATTGGTTTCATTTTGGTAATGTTTTTTTATATTTAATTTTTTTCACAACAAGACATTGATCATACAAGGAAGGCTTTAGCCCAGAGAACAAATCATGATGCATCTTCTGGAACATCTACCCAACAGGTTTAGCTCATTGTAATTGTACAAATTAGATACAAGCAAAAAAAATTATTATTATGTTTTTTTCATGAGTTTATTGGGTTAATTTCAATAATGTTTTTAATATTCTTGTTGCAGTTGGCTGATCAGGGAAAGGCACCAGCAGTAGAGGAGTATCCATAGGGAGGTGCAGTCACTATTATGTGATGATGACATTGCATATTCAACAAACCCTCTCGATATGATAAGGAAGACCAAAAAAAATGCAATGAAGAAATCCTTTAGTTGTTATTCATAGTGTCTCAAACATATGAGATAAGAGAGAGGGTTAAAATATTGACTGAGAGAGCACAAAACTTTCAAGTAATTTTTCATGAGGTCTTTAATTATAACATAAGTTCATTCATGGTTTTATATTTTGTACTCTTTTATGTCATGAACTAAAATATGTGTTGTTTTTACAGGATTTTTTGCATCCTCGTGATGATGTTGGCCATTATCAGGGTACTGGACGTGCTGCCCAAGGAGTAGGGGTTGGTACAAGTGTCCATCCTAATCTTCTTGCGCATACATCACATCATCCGACCCCATCATTTGTGTCTATATTGTCAACTGAAACGTCAGTAACACATAGCATGCAAACATTTGGTAGTGCACCCTCTGGCAGTGAACACATGCTAGAACATGTGTCAAGACATGTACTTGGGGATACAAAGGCCACTAGTACTGGTGATGTTCTAGCAGCATTTCCTGGATCTTCCCATATTACTAGTACGAGAACATTGTCCATCACATTTGTAGTGACCAAGGATTTCGTTCCCATTAAGATAGAGAAGGTCCCAGGTACTTTAAAATGTTTTAATTATTATATATAATCCAATTGAAATTTACTTATTGATCACTTCTTTTAGACTAATGATCCCATGAACATTTTGCATGAAATGATGTTTTTTATAAACATCTATGTGATATAACATTGGAGCTCTCTGGGCCCACCATACATACATAGTGGAATGCCCAAAATCAAGATTTAAAAGATGAGCTCATTAACCATTTAGTTATGTTGTTCAGTGATAAAACATTCAACCAAACCAAGGTCCTTAAGAAAGCTGGTACCTATCTAAAGTATGTGAGGGACCAATATAGGTCACATTTAGAGAAGAACAGAAAGTATGAGCGTCCCCCCATGATTCTAAAGAGGGAGTGGAAGGACTTGGTGTCAGATGGAAAGGAGAAGGCTGAAAAGAAAAAAGGAAAGACACCATCAGGCCAAGGAAGGTATGTGATATTATAAACAATGTAATTATATATTGATTACTCTTTCTTTTTACATAATCTAACATATTTCAAACTTTTCATAGGTTGTCTGACACATCGAAGGAAACAAAGGAAAGACTAGAAAAACATGGGAAGCACAAACTTGGCTCTAGTAGTTATATGAAATTAGTCGCGCGAATTGTAAGTATCAATAAATGAAATATTGCATCCAAATAATGAATTGCAAACAATTTTGGTTTTATCACACCATAGAAGCAAAATTCATGATCTTATGCAAAAATGCAGGGCTCTGAATTCAATAGAGCACCCAAAAAAGAGGACCTGAATATTTCCTTCTAGCAAGGCTATGGAGTCGTGGCTGAATGCTTAAGAGTATTGACTGGGCAAACACAATCTTCCACTGAATCTAACACACAAGTAAATAAACTCAAAAAAGTTTATTTAAAATTGAATAATTGCACAATCTATTCAATATTAATTTCCACCATAAAGTAATTATGTTCCTATTTGTTTTAAATAGACAAGCAATGATAATACTGCACGTGACATTGGAATGCATCCTAGTGAGGGTGGAGCACAACCTGTAGATGAAGGTCATGGTGTGCATCCCAATATTGGATGTATTCATGTGCTATACAAAACACGGTATGGATTAATACAACTAAACATTTTTAATTGAAATTGGTGTATTAGTTAATGTAACCTTTCATGTTTCAACTTTAGAGCATGTAGAGTGTGATCAACATGTTGAGCACAATCAGGCTAGAGAAGATCAGGAACATGATGTGGCCCCATCAAGTAAAGAGGACCACTCTAATGTTCTTTTAAACATATTTAATTGTAATTGGTGTATTAATTATTGTAACCTTTCATGTTTCAACTCCAGATCCGGATTAGAGGGTGTTCAACATGTTGAGCATGAGGCTATAAGACAAGATTAGGAACATGATGTGGCCCCATCAGGTAAAGAGAACCACTCTAATGTTCTTTTAATTAATGAAATACTTGTAACAATAATAATAAAATATATCAATTTAACATTTCTTTGTTATAGCAGCAGACCCCCCTTGTAGTGGCATCCATGTTGTGAGTACACGACTAGGAGTACATTAAGATCATGAGCAGAGGGAAGAACAACTGAAGGGGAGACAAATGATTTAGAAAACGATACTCCACTTCAACTTTTTTTAGCTTCAAAAAAGAAACAAAAAAAAAGTGATTGTAATCATATTATGACAACCATATTTTTTATAATATGTAAAAACTCAAAGAATGAATGTTATATGTTAATGAATGAATGTTATATGTTAATGGATGAATGAATGATGTTATTAATGGATGAATGAATGAATGTTATATGTTAGTAATGGATGAATGAATGATTAATGTTATATGATCGGGTATGGGGAATTGAGAGTGATGTGAGGGGGGTGGGATGGGAAAAATGAGCTTCCACCATCATGTGGTTGGCCTTGTTAAGTAGAGAATATTAAACTATTCTTGAAACAAATAGAAGCTCAATAAGGTAATGCACTTTTCAATATAAGAAATGCATTGTTTGAATCATCAAACCAATATGCAAAGATGAAAGAAAGTGCTAACTTTTCACTATGGTGGCAGAAAAATTATTCTTTATACTCTAATGCCTTCATTTTCCAAGCCAATTTCTCCTGCTTTGCATAGCTCTGCCATGTTTGTGGATGTGATATGACTCCTACACAAAAAACATGTACCAGTTTACAGCCTTCAATCCAACTACATCCAATTATCTTTTTAATTCCTCTATCTTTCATCAATCTCTTTACTATTTGAACCTCGTACAAATGTTTTAGATGAAGAACCCATTATTGTGAAATGTGCCTCCAATTGAGTGAAGTGAATCCATGCTCTACATCATAATTTGAAGTTTTTTCCATTCCAATGCTCTAAGTTTAGTTTGTTTGTATGGATTTGTATGAATACCACATTGTGTTGTGTGTGGATTTGGTTTCAAAGCCCTTTTTATTTTGTTTTTAGTGGTGACATAACTCTAAAATTTGACTTTTGTGCATAAGAGGTTAGTGGAAAATTTGATAGCTCTGAATGGTTTAGAGGCTTGATTGAGATAGATACACGAGTATTTGGATCTTGTTGTTGATGGGAGGATTCCACTTAACCATGAAATTTTGTACCATCTGCGGGTATGCAAAAATTTCTCTACTTACATTCATTCAACTTACTGTGATATAATATCTGACAAAACTCCTTTTCATTATACTTAGATGGATTTTCATGCCCTGTTCCAAAGCAAATGTTTTAGAATAGGCAAGAAGGATGCTGGCAAGGTTTAAGGAATTTGGCTTTACACCTGCCAATTGCATAGTTTACTTCATTCATCCAGCATATTGCCAATGTGTTTCACAATTGTTGGAATCATATCCTATAATTACAGAACTAGTAAAATTAAAATATGTAAAGTTTCAAATATGAAATTACATATCTTTCTATGAATTTTTGAAAGAAAATATCAAAATGGAGAAGTATTAACAAAATAATTTGCATAATTTCTAATAGATTAGAGAATTTTTTTGCAGAGTTATCTTGAATATATTTAAGACAAAAGTAACTTATAGAGATTGAAGTACAATATCGGTAGTCAACACATCTTAGTAGTATCTCAATTCAAGAGAACTAGGTCCACTATCCATTACCCAGTAAAACAAATAAAATCAATTCATAAGATTATTCTATTCTAATAGGGTTGACTGGTTGCTTGTTTCTTTTTGATTGTCAGGAAGTCATCAATATACACTTGGTTTTCCCGCCTTCTCTTGCCTCGTGGCCATAGAGTTTCTACATAAGGCATCAAATTAACCTTCAAGATTGACAATGGCAATGAGTACAAGGTCAATATAACTTAATGTTAATTAGGTATGATTTTATTTGTTCAAGACCAATTTAAATTCATTTTCTACTCACACTACTTTTATTTGCATTTATGTTTTTCTACTATCCATTTTCCTTTACATTCATATTCTTCTATACATATTGTGTTTATAATAATGTTTTCCTTAATTTAATCTAGGGGAGAGGACCCAATAGTTGAGCATGTTTCAATAGTTGTGATAGTAGTGGTTTATATAATGCCCAATATTTTTATCAATATTGAACCAATAGTTGTGACCTTAAAGTTGTTAGTGTTGATGATGACTCGTAGTATTTGCAAATTAGTTGCATTCAACTTAGATTTGTAGAATGTATAGAATGACATGAATTAATAACCTTGAAGTTTTTCTTGAACTGTATAGAATTATTGAAGCTTTTACCTATATATAATTTTTCATACTTCCCAATAACTATATAATTCCACAGACAGTTGATACCAAAGACAAAGCCACAAATTCATACATGTTCATTAACTTCATCAAACTTCATGCATGCATCTGATTCTTTTTTATGAAAACATCATTACAAAAAAAAAACTATCTATAGTATTCTTTTTTCCTATTCGCCTCTCTCCTTTTCATCTAAAAAAATGGATACTTATACATCAAATGTTTGAAAGGACATGTCCTTTCAGAAATGTCTTATACATCAAATATCGCCCAGAGTCACCCCGATAATTATTTCGATCCATTTGTATCTTCATCGGCAAGAGATCATGTATCGCTAGGATATTCTACATTTTCCCCAACGTGGTGAGTCTCCCCAATGATTATTCTTTCAATCTAAAGTATGTCGCTAAGACTCCTACTGATGTAATATTATTGGCGTGACATGGCGGGTCGGGTAGAAATTCAGAACTTACTCTGATAGTAGATGTCTTGCCGTCGATGAGACAAGATGAGTATCTTGCCGATGAAACTTAATCGCTGAGACCACAGGCCAGTCCTCTCAATAAATCTTCTCAAGAAATTTTGATCATTGTAACAGTCTTGATCTTTCACCGATATGCCTACATTTGAACAAATAGTTTTTTTTTTAAATTGCATTTTTTTGTCGAACTTTCGATGAAAGCAACCGACAAACCTCCAAAAGCATTCAACGAAATTGCAATACATCCAACGAAACTTTCATCGTAATGACTTTCCTATTTTGTCGCAATTTTGATGAACTTTTGTTGTTCTTTTGATCTTAAGTATGTCGCCAAGACTCCTACCGATGTAATCTTATCAGTGTGACATAGCGAGTCGAGTAGACATTCAGAACTTACTCCGATGGTATATGTCTTGCCTTTCCCTCGTGCTTCATCAATGAGACAAGATGAGTATCTCACTGATGAAACTTAATCATTGAGACCATAGGCCAATCCTCTTGATATATCTTCTCAAGAAATTTTGATCATTGTAACAGTCTTGATCTCTCACCAATATTTGCAATACGTCTGATGAAATGTTCATCGTAATGTCTTGCCTATTTTTTTGCAATTTCGACAAACTTTTGTTGTTGTTCTGACACTTTCGCAAAGGCATGCCAACTTGTGTTTTGTCTATTGTTCGTCATTAGAATCGATGATCATTTCATCGATATTTTGACGAACACCAGATCCCTTTTTTCATGGTGACAATTGATGAAGCTGAGTTGTGATTTCGATGTTTTAAAGCTAGTCAGAAAAGCGATGAAAATTTAGCAACGAAAATTATTTCGATGATTCGTCAGTATTCTAACAATGGGTTTTTGATATTTCAACAAACTTGCATTGGAAATTGGAGTCAAATACAATAGTGCCTGAGCACGCTTTCCTATTCCTCCTAAAAGCCCTGAATAGTGAAATTTTGATTATGATATAGTCCATGGGAGGGTTTACATTGCCAAATGCTATCGCAATAAGGGTGGAAAATTGTCTCATTCAAGTTGGGAAAATAGCCCCAAGACTGCCTACACCTATTTTTCTCAAAATTTAGCCACCTATCCCTATGAATTTTCCTCCTATAGCTATTGCACCACCAGTCCCTGCAATATGTTATCAGGCTGTTGTTCAAGAAAATGCCACCCATACCAGACCAAAGAAAACCAAGAAATAAAAAATATGCTGCAAACTTTTGGTAAAACCTTTAGTAATGAATTTGTGAGCCTTAAGAATCAATTCAGCCAGGAACATAGGACTTACCAAGCCCCTTATCAGCAGAATCAATAGAATAGGCCACCTTTTCAAAATAATTTCCAAGGTCAAAAAAAGAGTTTTAATCCCAAGCCTTCTTGGCCCCTCAAGGGAAATCATACCACATAACAACTTGGCTCAAGAACATGATTGGTTCTACCCATGCAATTGGCCACACAATCAAGCTACGTGCATGAGTAGGATGGAGAATCATTGTGTTGGCCCAAAAAAAATTCCAAGCAAGAGTGTGGAACAACAAGGCAACTCTAAGGTTGCTTTAGTAAATTTTCAAAGTACTGAATACTATGAAGTTAACCATTTTCAAGGTCAGAACCAACAAGGTTCGCCCATTGCAGAAAATATGAGGTCAAGGAGAATAATTGAGGCAAAGCAACAAGCTGTAAATTCACAACATCAAGCTACAAAGGAAAAAATTCATTCCATTCCACCTCAAATTGTCCCCATAACTCAATCGAAGGTGTAAATTTTGTAGAGAGGACAACAAAAGGTAAATGACGTCATTGATTCTTCCAAACAACAAGAGGTAAGTCCCATGTCCTTTAATGTGGTTGAGCACTTAAAGAAAGAAAGCTACAATCAACATGTCCATTATGGATGCATTACATATCCTAGGACATAAAAAATTATTACAAGATGCATTAGCTAAACTTTCGTCTGTAGATGTTGCTAATGCAGAAAGGAATAGAATTGTACTTGTGAAAGACTCAAAGGTTAAAAGTGGGGAAAAAAATCAAGTGAAGCCTCCACTATTTTATCTAAGCCTTATTATCAGGGATAAGCTTGTCCACAATTATATGATAGACTTAGGTGCTAGTAGCACAGTTATGCCTAAAAGCTTAGCGGACAAGTTAGGTTTGGTTTATGAACCCATGTCAAAAGAAGTATTGCAATTAGACGGCTCTATTGTTCAAATAGCAAGAATTATTAGAAACTTGGCTCTCACATTACAAGCTTGCCCCAACTTTTTTGTTTCCCAAGATGTCCACGTGATTGAATTACCCCCCCATTTCACACTTTGCCTCTCAAGAGACTTTACTACTAAACTAGGAGGATTCTTATTAATTGATTGGTCCCACTTATTATTTAGAACTAGATACGACACGAAAGTGACCATTAGATCTGAACCATTAGCTAAAGACCACATCGATCCATACATTCCTAGCCCAGTAAATGCTAACCTATACACCACAAATGGACTGAAGAATCAACCCATGACCTGAGACCCCAATGCACCCAAGAAAGTAGAGAATTTAGATGAGTAGACTGCCAAAATCATGACCTTGATCCTTTCAACCACACCAAGGAGGAAAGGTTAGGAATTTATGTAATCCATGAACCTAATACAACATTCCCTAATTTGGTTAAAGGATAAAGTCGGCCTTTAGATGGTGACACAATGTTCTTGAGAGATGAGGAGGTTGTTAAAGAATGGAATGAGCTACTTTTTGATGGTCAAGTTTCAGATCAAGAGGAAGACCTTGAAGAAGATGAAACATCTATTCAAGAATGGATGAAATTACCTTTTGAGAATGAAGCTTCGGATCAAGATTGGGATAAAGAAGAAGACCTCTAAGAATATGGAGAAGTTGATCAAGAATGGGTGGAAATGCAGTTTGATGATCAAACCTTGGAACAAGGGGAGGTTTTCGAAGAAGAATTTCTCAATGAGGTAAGTAGATCCATTGAAAACTAGTTTGAGAGGGAAAATAGCTCCTTTTCATTCAATAGCTAGGAGGACGATAAAGAGGATCTGTTTTTGGAGAATTTTGAATTTCCTGCAGGAAATTGTGAAAATCCAATTGGTGTTGAGCCTCAAGAATCCCCAACCAATTGGCCGAATGAGCTTCCCAACTTTGATGATGAGATTCAAAGAATCATGTTCATTTTGGAAACAATACAAAGCAATGAAAAAAATTTCTATGAAAGAAACTTTGATAAACTCTTGTTCCAAAAGGCTAACGTTCAACTGAATGAAGAGTTGAATGATAACATGATAAAAGAGTTCTATGAAGCAAAGCCCAGAGAATTTATTATTGGAGAATTTGTGCCCAAATGGGATGAACACAAGAGTAAACCTGGGAAGCACTCCAGATTCGATGCAATTTGGGAGGGCCCGTATGTAATAAAAGAATGCAAAGAGCACAATTCCTTTCAGCTCTCAAAGTTAAGCAGGGAGGTGCTTCAAATCACAGTCAATGGGATCCATTTAAAACATTATTTTTGAGGTTCAAAGTTCTACCCCTATACTATAGTAGAGTAGTTATTGCTAATAAGTGATTGTAGCACCTTTCTTTTTAGTTGTTTCTTTTCCATAAGTTCTTCCACACATTGCTTTATGGCCACTAGGGCCTTATAGGTTTGCTTCCATGTGGTTTGGTTTTGTTTTCTGTTGTTGTTTGGTGTGACAAGTTTCAATTTTCAAATCTCGAGTTTTGGAAGGGTAGAGTTGACTCCATGCCCAATGGATCTACAAAAGGCAATTGGCCTGATTCTTAGTAGGAAAGCATCTAGCAGAGGTCGCCAAGATTGTTATCAAATTTTCACCACAACTCAAATTGATAGAGTTTGTTAATTCAGGTTCATTTTAAGGTGAAGAGTTTCAGTTTATTTATGTAGTTGCTTAAACCATTGCATATATTTAAGTTTTGAGTCTTTCAGAAAGGTGCAATGTGTTTCAATTTTTCAATTGATTTGTAGCATAAAATATTGCATGAGATGTAGAAGAAAGTGATTTCATTTTGTATTTACTTATTCATTCCATAATGTTCCACACATTGTTTGCAAAATAAAAGTACAAAATTGAACGAGAATTGAACAAAATGTTGTTTTATATTCATTGGGATGAAAAAAATAATCAAGTGTCCCACACAAGTTGTGGGATTAGTTGAGATAGTGAAACACAAGGAGTGCATTACACCTCTGAAGATAAAGAAGGAAAATAGCACATAAGAGGGAACATAACTGTCATTTCTTGAATGTGTCTTCGAGTTGCCTTCAATGTTGTGCATCCCTCTTTCCTCTTGTTCTCCAAGTGAACCTGTAAATGATTGGAAGAGTTTTGTTAGAGCTCGCGTTATGAACCCTCCTATATGATCTATGAACAGTAATGTAGAACATTGCTTGTGGTGCATTGAAACAATTGAGAAAAGACAAGAAGTTTGCAAGAGATCACAAAGGAGGAAATATCATAATAAATTTTGAACTTATTGTTTTTAATCTAACATTGTTTGTTTCCTATGAAAATATAGGAAAAGCCATGTTTCTGATCTACTTTGAAGACTTAGTAGGATATGTAGTAAAATGGGCTCCCACGAGCATTGAGCTCGGCATGGTTCCCCTTAACATTCAAGAAAGGGGTTGAGAAAGGAAACAAATTCATAATTGCCCAAAAGAATATGCATTTGAAGGAGTACGTCACAAGTGTCATAAGAGCTCAAGAAATTGATCATTTAGGACAATCAAGTCTGAAAATGCAATGATTTGAAGATCATAAATGATCAATTGCTCACATAGACCATCACAAGAGTACATCATCAAAATGTGATAGTGAACAAGCATACACAATGCCAATCAAAAGTAGCCATTGAAGCAAATGGAGAAGCTTCAAAGCAAAATCATCAGGTGTTTATATTTTAAAATATTCTATGCAAAGATTAGAACTCACATCAATTGTAGCTTCCCAAGAGAAATAAAAATGCATGAAGAGTACAAAGGAAAACTTTCTCTCCATCAAGAAATGGAATTACAAGTGGCTGCAATTGTTGACTATAGGAATAATACACTAAGTGTTTGAGTTGAATGTAACTTGAAATAACATCACTAATGTCGATAGATTGCAAAAAACTCAAGCCTTATTTCAGTATTATTGATGCTACATATATAAAGGAGGATCTTATTGCATTGTTCCATGAAATTGTGGTAAAAGTGGAACTTGAAATGATTTTTTCTGAATATTCAAATGCTTAGAATGGGTGACAATGAAAAGCAAGTGACCTATAGAGGCATCATGGTGGTTGAATGCAACATTGAAAAAAGTAAGTAAATAGAATAAAGGCATCACTATGCAATGCATTTGGGAGTAAATAGAGCTTTTTCTTTGTGTGTTTCATAAAGAAAGTATGTGCAAATATCATGGCAGCCATGTTAAACAGTGAATGAGAAAGTGCATGGAGAGTATAGGGAAACATGTTTGTTTGATAAACAACTGAAAAGTATCAAATGGAGTTGAGTTTCATTGTGTTTATGCACTTCAAACAAAATTGAAAGAAAGCAATTGTTAACAAGCTATGCATTGAAAGGAGAGAATACAAATGTCATTGGAGCAACATGTCCTTCTGAAAGCAAAGAGTACAAGGAAATCAACTTGCTCATTAAGAATAATTTATAGGCGAATTAGAACTTACATTTTGAATACAAACAAGTGAAGCTACAATAACATGTACATGAAAATGAGATCATTTTTCTTTTCAAAATAGGGAACTAATTCCATAATGGGGGTTTTGCAGCTGAATATTTGATGTCTCTATATGGTGAAGAGAAATAATGCCTCATACATGTTTCAGAATGTAGGTGGATTACAATAAACAACAATGAAATTGTTATTGTCTATGGATGCATCATGTTGTTCGAAAGCAAACAATGAAGATAATGAATAGGTATGGAATGAAACAATGATATTAAATTCACCATGACTCATACAATGCATCTGTATGTGAGTAGAAAGAAAAGAGTTCACTTTGCATAGAATGGAAGCAAATGTAGTGGTACCCATTTTGAGTTTTGATAGAAATAAGATGAAACCCACATGGATTTATGTTGTAATATTTCAAATGTAGAAGTAATGGAGTAGCTTGAGTTTGTACAAGAATGCAAAGAAAACCAGTTGTGCTCTCATGGTCACAGCTTGGGAGAGTTTTTCCTTTTAGAAATGATGATACCCACTTGGGGTTTAGCTTTTAAAGGGCAAATACAAAAGGAAATGATAAGGGTTCAAGCTTGTATCAGCAATGAAGTTCTCAGAAAATGAAGACAATGAAGTCAATGGCCGCGACCATGAAGGGTTTTATAAACCCAGAAAGGGTAAACAAGAACACAAGAAATTCTTTCACCCAACATTAATATCATTTTGCTATCATGGGTCGATCGCAAGAAACTAAGTTATTTTTGGCAGAAATGAGAGAAATGCACATGGTGATGCTACAGCTTGAGCAAGGACAAACTTAGTAATTCATTCATGTTCTTCACTTATTTTTTGTGATTTATGAGCTCATATCGAGCCTATTTAAGAGGGAAGTGCACAATGTAGGAAAGAAATGAAGCTTACCCAATTTTGTGAATGGAGAAAACCAAATTGAATCCACTGGCCAAGATTGAAAAAAACTCTCATGGTGGCCAATGTAAGCAATGCAAGAACATGAAACACAAAGCATAAAACAATGCATTAAAAAACTAGTCATGGTTGCGGCCTAGAGACCCAATTTTTCCTTCAAAATGGAGTAAAAAATGCATCAAAATGGTAGCAAATGTCTTACCATCGAATTTAGGAGAGGATTCAACAAGAATAGAAAAGAATTAGCTTGAAATGGCGAAGTTCGAGCCTCAAACCCTAGTTCCTCATGGCGGTCAAGTGCAGAGCTTTCTTTCTCCAAATCGACCAAGTGAAAATGATGAGAAGATTTAGGGATTCATTTTGGTATTTTTGCTAGGGTTTTCCTTGTGCCCTAATTCAACCATAGGATTTTTATCACATTCTTTTTAAAAATCAAATTCCTTAAGTCAAATTCCCTTGCCTTGTGAATGGTTATGCCTAGGTTGAGCCTTGCCTTAGTCTTTTTCTTTGATTTTTAAAAAAAATCATATGTGCCTTGGCTTTCCTTTTTCATTTTTAGATGCTCACCTTTCTCTACCTTGGGAAATATTTCATGCATTGCTTAAAATCAAGACAATAACCTTAGGTCTTTTACAATTTTGCCTAAGTCTTGGGTACTTTAAATTTCCCTTGGAGCTTTGAAAAACCATATTTGATGAATGCCTTAAAATTTTATGATTTTTTATAGAAAAATCAAGTATATAGGTGCCTTGTTTTAAATATTTTGATTTTTTCAAAGCATTAAATTTTACTCTAAAATTGCAAAAATTAGAATATTTGAGCTCGAACTACAAAAATCAGATGTAATAGGGAGGGTTTCTATTTTTGTTTTTTGAAATTGCAAGTGTTGTAAAATAAAATTAAGGTAATGTTTCTATAAATTAACTTAATGTCTATTATTGTTTAAATGAAATTGATGTACTTAAGTCCCCACTAAAATCTTCTATTTTGAGTTGAGTTCACTTGGGTGAATTTGGAGAAAAGGAAACAAATTGAACTTTCCATTTTTAGTTTCCAATTGTTTGTACCTGATTTTGTGGGTTTTTTGGATCAACCCTTTGGAGGTGGAAAGTTTCTATCTTTTTTATGTTGTTTGGAGCAGTTTATGACACTATTTTTCAAACTTTTCCCTTGAGCTCGAAAATGGGAAATCTTGCTATTCAGAGATGCAGTGAAGTTGATTTTTGGCCATTTCTCACTATTGTGACACTTGGAGGCTATAAGTTGGACAAAATTTTGATTTTTCTCAATTTAGATTAATGGTTTCTTGCTCTCCTATTCACTTAAAGAGTTTTGTAAACTTTTTCTTATACTCAAATTCTAAAATTGTCACTCCTTCAGTTCAATAAAATAGTAGGGTTTCCTTTCTCATCTTCTTGTTTCAAATTTACAGTCACAATATGATGTTAACTATGATTCAAATGTAGAATCGTCTTTATGCCTTATCATTGTAAGTTTTTTTGCAATCTTTTCATGTGATTCAGGCTACATTGTATGCTTTGTCTAATTAACCTCTATGCAAATCACTATTGGATTATGTGTTTCTAAAGTGGGATTGTGAGAATTAGAGTTTTAGAGACATTGTTGTGAGTGGAAAATTGTCAGAATCTTTACATTTCTGGTGAATCACCTTAGTTTAGGATCTCTATTTATAGTTTTTCCTTCTACCCCTTTTCCCTGAAGGTCTAGTAGATTAGGTGTTTTACTGGGGGAACTAGCCCACTCTAGATATTTTCTCTCACCTACAAATTTACCCACAAATCTGAGAGTGTTTCCATGTTGCAATAGGATAGGAAAGTCTTACTTGGCTAAGGGTGCAATCCTGATTGTGAACAATAACATTTGATGATGAAAAAGGAGTAAAATTCAAAACCTCCAAGTTTCCAAAGCAAGTAGCTAATTACATAGGTAGATTTGGTGCTAGAAAAATTCACAACCTATGCATCTATTCAACCATATATTTCATTTAAAGTATCTTGACCCCACTCCAATGAGTATTTCAAAGTAAACAAAAGAAACAATTAACTCTAGTTCTTATTGACGAGGAATCTACCTAAAATGTTCTACTACAAAGAATGAGAGGTTCCATCTCCATAAAATTGACTATCAAATACATTGTAACCATCCAAGAAATAATAAAATCACCCAAGACAACTAAGGGGAAAACTAATGACTCCTTTGAATCTTAGTAGGTGCCCACCAAAGAATAGAGCTTATTTTAGAATACCACAAGTGGAGGTGAGGACCTAGAATAGGAGAAGGAAAAAAATTGAGAGAAGTGATGATCCACCTATGAAAATGGGATATGAAAAGTAGAAAATGGAATAACAAAGCATACAAGAGCCATTAGAGGTTTGTATAGAGAAGGTATAATAGGTTGCATTATAAATATCTATCTTCCCTCACCTTCTAGATTTATCCCTTTTAAATTCTTCTTTGGATTCCATATTGAATTAGCACATAAGTAAATGATAAATCGTTGGTGAATCATTTTTGGAAATATTGAAGTTATTTAGCATCAATCAATAAATATTCAAGACAAATCATGAAGGACAACAATGAGCAATGCTAGGGCTAGCCAATTAATAAGTATACACATGAATAAGCAAAGCATACATGTGAATAAGTGAAGTACAAGTACTCAAATACATGTAAGCCTTGAAGTATACACATGAATACATAGTATATGCATTAATACAAAGTATATGCATGAATAGAAGGTATACACATGAAAACATGTAAGTTGAAAAGTATGCATTGGAATACACATAAATCACAAATTATACACGTAAGTTGTAAAGTATACACTTGAATACACGTAACTCATATCTATGGAACTGTGGATTTATTACAAATATGGAAACCATCGATAAAAAAAGATTTGTATTAACCAAATAGCCATGTAGGCATACATCAATATATGTCATTATAAGTATACAATATATACAAAAAATCCATGTAGGCTTACAAGAATGTCATATAGGCATATAATTTCAAATATATGCAATACAAAATATGTCCAAAAATGCCATATAGGCATACAACAAAGGGCCCTGGAATCAAAACTCATTGCCCTCCAGGCTCTTGAAATAAAATATTTCCCTTTGTTGGTCAACTGGATGGCGATAATTTTGTCACTTGTTTACTCTGAGGTCGAGGAGTGCTCCTGGTGCTCCTCCTAAAGTTTAGTTCCCAATTAAACCTTACCTATTACAATAACAAGTAAATAAATTAATTTATAGAAATTACACTATAAAAAATGATATATTTAACAAAATAATCACTTACTACCTCTAGATGATCACTCTCCTTGAGGGAAATATTTGCATGCCCATGTTGTGGCATGTTGAAGCCCTATAGAAACCATCCAAAGAGAAATTAAACTATGAATCAATAATGGTTTATTTTTCACTAACAACTATAACAATGAATGTAAATTGAAATTTAGTAATCTGTTCATACCACTTGAGAGGCATCGAGGAGTCCACTTCCCATGAATTTACCGTGGAAATTTAGTAATTGGAAGAAACACCAAGTTCCATTTCCCTATGAACATCTAGAGGTGTTTCCACTTTAACATCTAAAAATAAAACAACAAATTATTCAATCACAAAAACTACAATAGTGATGCACATCATGGCTTATAATGTATGAGATAATGAACAAAATTTTGAGTACTTATTGAACTATATATTTTTTACTATCATGCTTACTATTTTCCCTATCCATAGCTTGTTTGAAAGCACCTATTTTAGGCTTTTATCCATAACAAAGGCGGTGAACTGTTTGATAAAATTCTTTGGTAGACATGTACGAAAATGTGGTAGCATAGAGAAGGTAGTGAACTATTTGAAAAAATACTCAAAGAAATGTGATCTCATGGTGATGGAATGCCATGAAAAAAAAAAAATGTATCGTGGAATTCCATCACCATGAGACCATATTTCTTTGAGGCATTTTTTCAAACAGTTCATTGCCTTCTCTATGGTATTATGCTGGGATGGGGTGGATGGTATAGTGTGGTCTTGGTTATGAGATGGAGGGAAATCATGACATGAAGAGGGAGGGGTGTGGATATGAACAAGTGGAATAAGAGGTGGAAGGTTCCATGGATTGGTAAATTGAGGATGAGGATGAGGACCTTGAAAATAATTTGGAGGGGAATTTTGGCTAAAGGCTTGGTTTCTATTCTTAGGCAATGAGTAGTTTGAATGCCTGAAGAATCCAGTCTCATGGTGATGGAATGGCATTCCATAAACCATGAGACCACATTGGAGGATTTTTCAAACTCACTATCTTGCATATGTTATTGCTTACTATTATGCTTTGATAGATTTTTTTCCAAGCATCCATAGTTTGTTGGAAAGCACCTTTTAGGCTTTACCCATAGCAGTGGGAAGAATTGTTTGATAAAAATTATTTGGTGACATGTATGGAAAATGAAGTAACATAGAAAAGGTGGTGAGTTGTTTGAAAAATGCCTCAAAGAAGTTGGGTCACATTTTGAGGCATTTTTTCAAACAACTCATTGCCTTGTCTATGCTATTATTTCATAGATTTTTTCTAGGAATCCATAGCATAGACAAGGTAGTGAACTATTTGAAAAAATGCCTCAATAAAAGTGGTCTCATGGAATGCCATGACAAGAAAATGCAATTGGTAGCTCCTAGTTATTACTTATGCTATGTGAATTAATTGCATCACTGCTTATGTTGACTTTCTAAACAACTATATTGTAATTGAAATTTGTCATCTATCAACATCTAGTTATTTGTTATGCAATGTGAAGTAATGCTTTGAGTTTGAAAGATGTGCAATGCAATGTAATCAAGATATGAATATAAACTACAAAAATATATTAAGTACAATTTATTAGTTAAACTCTTTATTCTATTACCTGCGTGAATGTTTGTACAACTCCACTGGCACTAGGAGGTGTTCCCACGAAACCTCCAATATTAGCCTATTCAACATCCAAAATTAGATATTAGAATACCATTCATATAACAATTTTATTCACATGTAATGTTTATAATTGTTTACTAGTTACATACCTTAGTGGTAGATGCAATGGAGTAATAAACAAGTGGAGGGCCAGTGTATCCAGTATCAACACTATGACACTAAAATTTTATTACAATCATTAAACTAAATTAGTTAATCTTGCATTTCAAAAATGAAATTTAATAAATTAAATTCATTGAACATGCTAACTGTTGTGTGGTCTCACAACACGCCCCAAGACTGAAAAGGCTTGGGGACCCAAGTGAAATATAAATTCTATGGTAGGAGCTAACAAATTGGAAGATCACCGGAAGCAAAAAAATAAAAGAGAAATCTTTGGTCTAAAAGAAAGTACTTCATATGGTAAGTGTTTCGTACACTGGGCACCGAGTACCGGAAACACAAAAAAGGAAAAAGGTAATATAAAGTTCAAACAAATGACTATGGTGCGGTAAGTTGGAGTTCCAGTATAACCGAGGTCCGAGAAAGTAAGTGGGTAAAGTTGAATACTGGGTACCGGGTACCGGGCACCGGGTTGAAACGTGAAGTGAAATGTTAACTTTTTAAAAAATTTATACATTGATCCCAATGATCCAGTATATATGCAAGGATTTGTGATATGTTTTTTTTTTAGAAGAAAGTTTTATGGATTTTGTACTAACATTTGAATAATGGTTTTATTTCTATGGTAGTATATTTGTTTAAAAAGGGATTTAATATTTGGAATTTGGTGATTGCAGGAGATAATGATTGTGATGTAAAGCTCAGGTATGGATGGTCAGGAAAACTTGAGTCATGGTTGGAATAAAATTCAGCCCAGTTTTATCACTCTGGGATGTGATAATGTAGAAGGCTTTGAGTCCACCGGAGTACCGGGGATCCTGGTATTTCACATGCGGTGGGAACAAATGCTAATCTTCGGGAAAGCGCATTCTCGAGAGTGATGGAACCGGAATAAAACGAGGTGTAGGGGGCACAAATTCTACCTTATCATTCTGAATGTATGGGAAGCACCTACATATTATTTTGATTCAAGTTATTTTCCTGGCGAAGATTCTAGATGAAAAAGTAGAACCCGAGGAGCTTCAACGAGTAATTGGAGTTGACTTCCATTGAATTCAATTGCAATTCTCCTATTGGTCACAATATTCCATGTGCTTTGATTATATTGGTCCCTTAGATTCCCTCTCATGTAGATGTCTTATCCTATCTGAGCCTTGTGTTCTATAAAAGGCTAGAGGATGCTTAATTTTATTTTTAAGTTCAGAATTTGTGGATGTCAGAGGAGCAAAAACTTCTTTTAAGTTTTGTTCCTTTTTCCTATTTTTTGAACCATTCTGGCATAAAACTTTGTATGCACGTAGACATTAATTGATATTAGAGCTTTATGGATAGCTACCTATCTAAGTATCTTTTGTAGTTGGTTTTGTAAGTTTGGCTGAACAAGACTGTATGTTGTATCGTTTAAGGGTGCATACAAAACCTATTTGGTGTCCATAAACGAAACCCCCTCTTTAAAAGCTTGCACCATTTTATACGTAGCTATGAAGCAATCTGGTGGAATATAAAGCAGTTTGCTCTGTTTCGATTAATTCTTTGGGGCATCCATGGAGAATAACTGGGAGAAACTTTTACTTTTCAGTATTTTTATGTTTTACTTTAGATTAGATGTTTAATATTTTGAAAATGTTCCAAAATAAAAAAGAAACATGAGTGAATGGAAATAGTTTTTGTTGAAAATCTTTTATTTTCCATCAAATTGTTGAATGCTTAATGCTAAATTTACTTAAGTGATAGCAAGAAAATTGGTGATGATCTTAGAAGTTCAATGTCAAATTTATTGCTTTCATGAATTTCAAGTTTACCTTTTTAAATTGGAAAGCTAATTGAAAATGTTCAAAGAATTGATGCAAAAATGTGTATATGTATATGCACGTGCTCGTATGGATTTCCCCCCTAAAGGAAATAACAACAATTATCACATCATTACCCGAGAGCAACCCTAGTGCAACCATGACCTGGTTATCAAAGACTTGGGATTAAACGAAAGTCAATCTTTGCTCTGTAAATGTAGAATTCTCCCTTAGGTTGTCTTTGTTTCATATCTTTCAGGAAGGATAGGCTCTTCATGGTCTTGTCTGTGGATATTTTATTCGATTTGTTTACTATGAGTAAAACCGTTGTCAACACTAACATTTACTTGAGTATCAACATCAAAAGCCTCATTCAAAATGGCATCTGCCATCACCAACTTCGCAGCTGCAGATGTATCTTGGGCACCAGCCTCTTGATTGTCTATGGAGTCATATGTACAAGCCATCCCACAAACTTGGCAAGAATGGGGTGGAATCCTACCCCTCAAACTCTACCCTGGATGGTGTTGTACTGCAGTACTGGCATGCTAGATGATACTCTAGATCAAATATTTGATAGACTGCAAAGTGTCCACCTCAACACTCTCATTCGCAACGAAAGGGATAACGATGTGCTCATGAGTCGGCCTAGTGAGTGCTTGTCTCCCTTGTAATTGAGGATCTTGATGTGCACCTGGTCTATCCTATGTCGACCCTTCACCTCTCCATTGAAAGTCCCTCATATCAAAATAGTTGGGGATTTTGTTGAGGATGAAATCGCAATAGAGTTTCCTCAAGAAATATTGGGGGACCTCGTTATTGTTGCATGGTCGATAGTCAAAAACCATCCACCACCTATCCCAAAAATATTTCCTAATCCCTTGGTGGTGGTACTAATGGATAGGAAACATCTTGGTATTAAGGTCAAGAGTTTTATTTGTGTGTGGGTTAGTGAGTAGCGAGCACAAATCATATTTTGTAATTTTTTTATCTTTTACTTCTTTATATGATAATTTATCTGCATAAAACTCTTGCACGCCTGCCTCCTATCTGCCCAACCACTTAATTGTTTGTTGATTGCATCTACATGTGTTAACATGGCTTGAAGTGAATTCGCAAGTGTGCTTCTTTCCATGGTTGAACTTATAGGATCGTTCAACCTCGCGATTAACTCCTCAATCTGTTTTTTGTTGTTTTCAATTTCCCCCATTAAATTTTGTTGAGTACTAGGAGGATGTTGAGGAATTTTTGGAGGAGTTTGTTGGTTTGGTTGTTATGGTTGTTGAGGATTTTGTTCATGTGCTTTTTGATGAGAAGGAGAAGGATTTTGAGGAGGATTTTCAAGTTGATTACCAACTCCTAAAAATTAAAGAAATGAACATAAAAAACAACCTAAATTTACCTATTTAACAACAAATTCACAAAAAAAAAGAAATGCTTACTTATTTGACCTCCCCATCGATGTGGCACATCCTGGCAAAAAAATTGCAAAGATTCGATGAAGAAATTTCAATTTTTGATGCTTCCAAAATATGAGCACACAATTGCATGGTTTGCTAATCGCGGGCAAGAAAATACAATAGTGAAAATGAAATGAAATGGTTTGTTTTTTTTGTTGTTTTAATAAACTATAACACAAGCGCATTATAGGCTTGATGTGACCAATCCTTAGGCTCGATCACACCAAGCCATAACGTGAGCGTATTATAACGTGCTCATGTTATAACACACTCGCATTATAGCCTTTCAAAAAAAATTAAAAAATTACCCACAATTTGGCTCCCCAACTTTTTGCACCTGCCCTATACCATATACCTTATACCTGGAATATCATCAACCCATACCCTCAACCCTAAAACCTACACTCTCAACTCTATACTTTATACCCTCCATCATAAACCCTATTCCCAATACCCTATACACTCAAACCTATCCCCTAAAGCTTAAACATTATCTCTCAACTCTAGGCCCTAAACCCTATACGCTAAACCCTCAACCCTACATTCCCTCAACCCTAAACCTTATACCCTCAACCCCAAACCTTATACCCTCAATCCTAAAATATATACCCTCAATTGAAAAAGCAAGAGGTAATGACCTAGAGAGGGGAGAGAGAGAAGAGACAGGGAGAGAAGAATAGAGAGAGGGGTAAGAAGGGAGGGAGGCATAGAGAGGGAGAGACCTAAAGAGGGGAGAGAGAGAGAGAGAACAAAGGGATGGAGAGAAGGAAGGATTGATATAGAGATAGAGAGAGAGAGAGAACAAAGGGGTGGAGAGAGAGAAGGATTGATAGAGAGTGGGAGAGAGATAACGTGAGGGAGATAAATATACTAAGAGAAGCATAATGTGAGCATGGTATAACACACTTGCATTATGTGAAATCACACAATTTGAGGGAGATAAACATACAAAGAAAAACATAATGCAAACTTATTATAATGGGTTCACATTATGTTTTGCTTTGACATAATGTGAGTGTGTTATAACATGCTTGTGTTATGTCTTGATTTTGAAATTTCCAAACCTTTTGCTTGGATTTTCCTTGGGCTTCCAATCCAAAGGTTTAGAGTGACTTCCACATCCAAGCACATGTTTTTACAAATATTAACAAAATTGATATAATCTCAAGCATGCTCCCTATCAATTTTGCATGTGCTTCAATGCCAAATCAAAAAATACCACGATAATGTTAAGCTCTCTCTTATCTATTTAACCATGTAATTTTTTCATGTTTTGAGTATGTTAAGGTTTTCATCTTTAATTTCTTTTACTAGTGTATCCATTTTTGTTAGAAACCAATGTATTTTTTTAACAATTCATCAAAATTTTAAATAAATTACATTTTTAGAAACTAGACTCCATTCTACACATATTCAAAAACAATTAATTTTCGATCAGTTTTCAAAAAAATTAGGGGGGAGCACACTCAATTTTCTATTTTTTTAGGATGTGTTTACTTTGAAAATTAGTAAAAAATCATATATTCATTAAAAAATTAGTAAAAAAATCAGGCATAAACTACATAGTGTTATATAATTTCTCACCAAAGCAATTTTTGAAATACTTTAAAAAAGTTAACATTTTAGGGGAGGCACACCAAATGTTATGTTATGTTTTTTTGAAAAAATAGGACCAATTTGTGTGGCCCCTCTTTTTGAACCCCTTAATCTTTTCCATTTAAAAAAGAAATAGTAGTTTAGAAAGTAGATTCAGAGCACTACAACTCTTGTTTTCATTGCATCTTAAATTTTTGAGTGTAACTATCTTCATTTTCTCATCCAAGGTCAATCTTTCTTGATTTTAGAAGAAAAAAGTTGCCACTTAAGACCCTTTTTTTGCCCCCCATCTTTGTGAACTTACCCAGTTATAGGTTCACCAATTTATATAAAGGTAAAAATGTTCCCTCTAAAATACCTAAGCTAATGAATCAACTACTATAGATATCTAAAATACATCTATCTAAAATATGCTAAGAGATATTAGTTTTGAAGTGCCAATAGTATAATTATTATTTATGATAGATAAGTGCATCAAGATAGACATCTCTTGACATCTTTAGATGTTAATGATAATAAATTTCCACAATCCATATTGCTTCATAAATTTGTTTCTGGATTTGATTGTGTTAAAACTTTTTTCATCATCTTTAGATGTATTTAAGATATCTAGATACTAGTTTACATATTATAAAATACAATTTATTTATATTTTTAATATCTTGTCTATATAATTATTTTGATAATATTACTTAGTATTTAATTTTTAAAATATATAATTATTTTTACTTACTATTTCATTTAATATTTGAAATTATTTTATTCATTGTTTACTTTACTTTTATTTTTAATAGTTGTATGTATATGTATGTACCTACAAATATAAAACTTGGTGGTGGTGAGAAGCACTGTTACAACTTGTTATGGAAATGAAGAATCCTTGAGACTTCCTTGATTTTAATCAAGCCTCATTGATTGATTTGTCAATTTTGTGAAAAATTTGGAAGATGCACCAAACATTTCATGCAAAGAATTATAAAGTAACTAGCAATGATGTGGAACAATGAGAATGCATGTTTGAGATGATATAGTAATGACATGCAATAAATGCTTGAGTAGTAGACCAAGTATAAGAATTAAGGTTGAATATTCTCAATGTTATAAATTGGTGTAATTGTGATTATTGATGCAAAGCAAAGCTATGACAATGGTTTTGTATGATTTTGAATATTTCAGATCATGTTGAAGGTTGGTGATTGACAGATGAAATGACCTAGGTTGCTGCCCTTTTATACAAGTCCTATGTACACAAATATGAACATTTTAGTGTGGGAGTAGCAAGTAATGGCTGGGTAAAAGTAAGCTGACATGGACCCATTATTAACTTAGATTTACATTTCAGAGAGTCAAGATTGGAAGTGTGACCCTCAATTGATTTGAAGCGTAGAGGTGGCCCTAAACTGAACAAAGAAAATGATCTAAAAATAAAACTAAATAATATGAATGTCAAATCAAATAATACATATATTAAGACTTTACTTAAAATGCTCACACAAAATAACATAAAATATAAAAATATATTAAAAAAATTATATTTTTACCTATTTCCAAAAAGAGTCTCTTATAGATAAATCTCCTATTTGTTAAGGAATAATTTAGTCCATCCTCTTTGCATCTGTTGGTCCAATAGCGAGGAGTTGAGCTCCTCCTCAACGAACCAAATTGTTTTGTCATATGTGCCGAAAGGTGGGAAAAAAACAAAAAGCTATTAAATTTCTGAATTTTTCATTGAAGAGCCTATTAATTATGGTGGGTATGATAGAACTTCATAATTATTCGTCCTTTATAATAATATTGACTTGAGGACTATCCAATGATACCAGGTCGTGGTATAACTAACTCTAATACCATTCTTACCGTTTTTATCTTTTTAACGGTTTTCAATGTTTTCTTCATTGTTTAAGACTAAAAGTCTCATATTCATAAATAAATAATGCAATAAAGGAAATTACGAATTAAAGACAATTTGTGAAAGATTTTGATAATATTTTGATATTTCAACAAAATATATGATGAATGTGAGGTCACATCTTAAATTTAAAAGAGGGGTTAGTAAATGAGTGTGTTCAATGGTTGTTATGGCATTACATAATAATGATATTTTTTTTATTTTTGTCTATTATATATAAAATCAAGTATTAGTCGTCGTTATATTAATATCTATAAATTGAAATTAATTATATAATAAGTCTTTTGTTAATACACGTCTTGATGTAATTAATTATATACTAAGACTTTTGTTAATACATATGTCTTGATGTACATGGTTTTTTTTTTTTAAACGTTTCAAAACAACGTAACCATGACATAGCTAATGTAACTACATTCTTGATATATAAAACTCGAAACAATAACCAGTGTAAACTCTTAATTCACTTATAAAAAAATATATTAAATTTTTCAAAAAAACTCAACTTACCATTCACAAACTTAAAAAATTTAAAATTATAATATCTTAATACTAAATTTTGTACCTTGTAAGTTGTATGAGTAACATCTAGAGAAGATAACTTTCCATGTAAACAACTAATGTTACCAATAAAGTTTGTCTTAAAATAATTCTTTAGACGTCAGCAAAGTCCACAACATCTTAAAGGGCAAATATTGAAGTTTGAAGCCTTGAAAACTCAAATCTTAGGTAAGATGTGATTCCCTAAAAATCCATGTTATGTTGAGAGAGACCCACTTATGTGTCACCTTGCTTATCTTGCCAACATTCTTTTAAATTCAAAAGAAAGTTAGAGATGACATCACCCACACGCTCCCAACCTTTTTTGGTGGCATGATGATGAATGTTTAAAGTGCCTTCTTTTTATGTATATATTCTAAGGTGGGAGCTTACATGGGCCCAAAATTCTAAGGATTTTGTATAGAGAAATATGTTTATTTTCTTATCTTAATTATAGTACTGTTCTATTTTTTTAAGGAGGGTTTTATCTTAATTTGATTTGCGGTACGAATTTGTATACTATTTTATAGTGGTGGGGACTTTGTGTTTAGTCAAATTTGATCTTTAGTGGGTTTGTTTAGAATCATTCAACTTCACCAGTAAATCGAGGGCCCTTTAATTGAAAGACAATTTTGAAAAAAATAATTGTCTTGAAAAAATGATTTCACTTCTTTAATTTAAAAATTGACAAACTAATTTGTTTTTAATTAAAAAGTTTTTTTTTTTAAAAAAAAATTATGACATGGCTAAATATTAAAATAAATTTTAGATTTTAGATTGAACAAGTTAGAAGAGGTTTATAGAAATAGAAATAATAAGAGGAGAGGTTTAGGATAGTTTAGTCATTAGAGTGAATAGAGTAGTTTTGCTATGTATTTTATATTAGGAAGAATTTGGACATTACATTTGGCTTATGTTTTCTATGACTTTAAGTTTTGTGGTAGGCGGCTAATTTGCATGCAATCTTGTCCAACTTGGTGTGTCATGTCTATGTGGCCTTCAGTTATGAATGTGTCATGTACAATAATGGTCTTTTCCTCTATAGTCCCACAAATGATACCTCAATAAAAAAAATGGTTTTTTTTTTTTTCTAGAATAGGAGTGTTGTAGGCACCTTCAAATGCTTGTTTCGAGGAGGTTAGACAATATGACTTTATCAATAATAATTGATCTATGCAATTTTTTTGAAAGAGTAGAGATAGAGACCTTAGAGTGAACGCAAGATTCCTAGGACATTTGATTATAGCATCTTCATGAGGGTGTGAGTATGCTAATGGATTATTTTTTAGATCTATGACTTTTATTGTTCTCTTGATTGTATGTCAAAGCTTATTTCTTATGATTTTTTGTGTTCATCCAATTCTAATTTATTTAATAATCATGATTGTTTGGTTGTAAGAGAGGATAGACATGTGAAGTGAAGTAAAAAAAGAAAAAAAATATTGTAATCATTGTAGACATGACCATGAGAACAATGCAACATGCGGTCACGTCTTAAAATATATGATGAATGTGAGGTCACATCTTAAATTTAAGAGAGGGGGGTCAATAAATGAGTGTGTTCAATTGTTGTTATGGTGTTGCATAGCAATGATCTTTTTTAACTTTTATCTTTTATATGTAAAATCAAGCATTAGTCGTCATATCAATATCTAAAAAATGAAATTTATTATATAATAAGACTTTTGTTGCATATATAGCTATGAGGATGGTAACCCATTATTATTGATATATAGAATATGTAGACACTCTTGGATACCTATGTATGAAAATTGACCTTTACTATAGTTTTTTATGGAAGCAACCTTCTTTAGTTGACAAATACTTATGAGCACCTTATTGGCAACTTTTTGGAGTGCATTTATATCTTTGTTCACCATCAAATTTTTTTTTTTAAGTAGTGTTGTTTTGATCTTCACTAATCAAATATCTTGTGAGTTGTACTACTATTGTCTCTAGTTCTGTTTTGTTCATTCCTTTCACAGTCCTCCTTTCAGACTGCATTATATCATTGTAATCTTTTTAGCTTTGATCAATATATAAAAAGAAATGGTCTTGAGGATGAAATTTTGATCATGATACCTTATGTTTGTAAATATTTGATCCCAAGGTTAGATTTTTTTTATCTTGAGGTCACATAATTGATTCAAATTTCATTGGAGGTTTCTTGATTCTGCATCATAGCAATTGTTTAAATGTTTCTATAAATTCTTTATGTTCATTCATTTCCAAAGTAATTTATGTTCCTAATATTTTAGGGACAACTATTTTATCTTTAAGATGACTTCTTAGTCCTTCTCATCTTTTTTTCTTTTTGAGAAGAGTGTTTCCTTCTTATATGATGAAATCTTTTCACTCTCTTCTTTCTTTTGAGGGAAACCCTTTGCATACATGGATAACCTAACATGGTCTAGTTGTTGGGACCCATCATTATCTCTATCCGTTCTCATCTAAGCTACACTTATCTATATATATAGTTTATTTTCCTAGCTTTATCATGCACATAAGCTAAATTTTCTTAGGTAGGCCTCTTCTTGGGTAGGTTCTATCTCTTTGAGATGTGGCATTGTCCTAGAGATTTCTTCTATGTTTAACATGCACTTGCTTGATAGGAACCCTCACATAATGACTCATTTAGTGTGTTAGTAAAAGTTATGTGATAGGGCTTCACTATTGGGTATGTCCTATATATACTAAATCTTTCTCAAAATTGAGCATTCCCTTCATGTAAATAGATTTTTCTCATGCTTGCAATATTTTTATTGACTATTTGATTATTGGGATAAAATATTACACATTGTGCAATCTTGTAGTTGATTTTCTTCTTACTAATATGTGGTGTGATTCTATCACCTAGTTTTTGGGTCCACTCATGTGCTTGTTAATTTTCCCATTCAAGAAATGTTACAAAATACATCAAGATGAATGTAACTCCTAATTAAAGTAATGTATATGCTAATATAATATAATTGCCATAATAAATAAGCATGTCAGAGAATGATTGACCAAAATGTAAAGTCAAAATAAATAAACCAATATACTTTTAAGAAGTCTCCTTTAGAATCTAAATCATGACAATAAAATATAAAAATATGTTTTAAATTGTAGATAAGTTAGAAGAGGTTTCTAATAGAAATAAAAACAGGGGAGTATTTTAGGATGCTTTAGTTGCTTTGATATTTGGTACACATATTATCTATTAGGGGCAATTTATATCCCACAATCAATTTCAAGATCTATGTTAGGTAGTCTAATTTATGTGCAATGTAATCAAATGTAGGTATGTTTGTATAGTTATAGTTTTATGTTTTAAGTTTAGAAGTGTCCCTTATAGTTATAATCCATCCTTTGTATCTAGTACCTATAGTAAAAATGATTTTCCTAGATTGGGTGGTGTCACAAGAACTTTTGGGTGTTTGTATTGTGGAGGTTGTGAAACAATACTCTCTCAACCTAATGATCAAGCCTTGATTTGTTTTGAAATATTAGAGATTGATACCATGGAAGGAATATAAAATATATAGTAGCATAGGTTGTAGTATCTTTTTGAGTGTGTGAGTATATCTAGTAATAATGTGTTTATTAGAACTATGGATTATATTGTGTTCTTGGGTGTCTACATGCCTATTTCTTTTGATTTGTGCTGATTTATAATTATACGTGTAATTTTAATGAGCTTATACATTTACTACTTTATTTAGTAACTAGAAAATTATTTATGGTCATTTGAATGTGACAGAGGATAGACATGCAAACTGAAGTAAATAAATGCATTAAAATGGGGCAAAAAATTATTTTTATCATTGCGACATGACTACTAGGAACATCTCTATGTGGTGATGTTGTCTAAGGTAGTAAAATGATAGGAAGTGATGCAAACTAGGAATTCTTGTAAGTCCCTAGGAACATGTTCCTCATTGTGTTGCTTATTTTATATTTTTGATACTATTATCATACTTATTGTTGATGTTCTTTTGGATCATAATCAAGGTTTATAGATCATGTATTTTGTTTTCATGTATGTGGATTTGTATATGGTTGGACTTATTTTTTGTTTTGATACTATTATCATACTTGTTAATTAAGTTATTGTGGATCACCATCGAGGTGTATGTATCTTATACTTGGATTTAGATGTGTATATTTTTACATGTTGGACTCTATAGTATTTTAAGCTTCACTATTGTCACTATGATATGTGATTATGATTATTTTAATTGAATTCAACATTATGATTATTTTACTATATTTTAGTGTTAAATGATTTTTAGTTATATGTAGGTAATGATATCATCTTGTAGATATTATCTTGTTGGTTTCTATAAATTGCACTTTGGCTATCTTGTGTTGTGTAAATATATATGATATTTTTATTGAGTATGTAGGTACATGTTTCCTCAATAGTGATAAATTGGAGGTAATCAACTTATATAAAATTGGTGCTTTCTTATCTCAATCTCACATGATTTTGAGTTATGAGATGAGTGTTGTGTGTCCTATGTGATCCTAGATTCAAATTGATTATTTAAATTCTTTAGTCATGTGAAAACCCATAAAACATGTTTGTGTGTTTTATGTTTGTTGTTTAACTTCTTGATTTTTTGTATTTAATTATTTTTCATAACTATTTAATTTCTTACAAAATGATTTTTTCTCTTATCAAGAAAATAGTATATTGTTTTAATGCCTCACAATGTGTGTGAATTGTACAAGTGGAAAAGGAATTGTGTGTTTTCTAAATTCAAAGGATATATATATTGTGTAAATATTGTATCCATGTGCATTTCGCCTTACGCCAAAAATAATTAAAATAGGAAAGAAAAATTACAAGGGAATATTGCATAAAGTTCACTTGGAAAATTTAACGGTATAATTAAAAAAATGTATAAGTTACTTTATTTAAAATATCTTGCATTAAGTGGTTTTGAGTGAAATGAAAAAGGGAACTTTTCATAAAAATGAAAATTGTCTATATGTGAAATAGTTCATTTTGAAGGAATTTTATCTTGTACCTCTTTTCTTTCTTTTTCTCTCCATTTGTTTTTCTTGTATGTTTGGATTGGAAAAATTGCTTGGAGATTGCTTGCTTGGATTAGATTTGAGTGGAGATTTATTGGTTGGTTGGAAGGTGAATCATCTTTATCATAACTCTCTCATTTCTTGTTGTGCATTGGATTGAAGATAAGGGTTTCATTGTCATACATTTAAATTAAAATTTCTTCATGATTTTTCCATGACCACCTTAAGGGGATGCATATGAATTTTCATTTTGTAAGAAATATTATAGTGGTAGATTATTAAATTAATTAAAACCAATTTAATAACATGATCAAATATTATTTATATTACACTAAAGCTAGGTTAAAATTTTCAAAATCCATTAACATGATTGGAAAAGTGTGCTTTCCATTGCCTTAGCTTTAAAATGGTATTCTTAGGATTTAGAAATTTAAAATTTGAATTTGGGGTGGGGTTTGAGCTCCCACTAGTAATTTTTTAAAATTTTACAATATATGCATGTTGAAAAATAACATTTTGAATTCTAAGTTTGTGAGTGAGTATTATTTTGTAGGAACAAAATAAACACATGAAAATGGTATGGAGAATCATATGGCTATAGGTATTCTATGATTGGAACTTATTTTCCTTTCCATGCCCATATCATGTGTCTTTTTTACTATGTGGCCTTAGGATGTGAGGTCTATAGGTCTTAATGGAGTAAACTCTCACCAACACTTTTTTTGTAGTAAAAATGAGCTAGAATCAATGAGAGGTAATAAAAATAATCAATTAAAAATATGTGATTACACATTTCATGCATACAAATATTAATCCACAAGTTCATTTGTCATATGCCCATGTGGATACGATGTATACTCATGAAGGAGATGAGGTCAATTAGGTAATGATTGATGATAGTGTCGGCCCCATTGGATGGAGCATAGATTCAATGTGAATGGAACTCCATTAGTGTACCTATGATACTCCCTTCCTTATGTATTAGATTGTGAATCTGATGAGTGATTATGAGAACATTTGTGTATCTATTGATTGGTGTGATATTTTCAATCTCTTGTGTGGGTATCATTGTAGATGTGTTTATGGATGTTGTAATATTTTATTGAGATGGTCATGTGTTGTACTTGTGTGTGTAGTGTGCATGTTGAATGACTATACAGTTAGTTGTCTCCCAATTTAGAGGGGTGGGCCTAAGGTTCCACATGGTTTGGTGGTGTTGAACCATCATTGAGGCCATGGATACTTTGGAACATCTTGGAGAACATACAAAGATTTCATGATCTTGTAGATTTGGTAAAATTATAATTTTATAATTTTATTAAAAATGTATAATTCATGACACTTAAGTCCTTATGTGTAAATATGATCAAGGACAACTATATATTGATTTTATAATCTTCCCACATATGTGACACAAACTCAATTATTTATTTTAGTATATATCAAAATTAGGGTTGAATAAGTGTGATGTTTTGTAGTGGCTTCTCATGTTTTGAATAATTTAGATAATTTGATTTGGATGCAAAGTTTACTTTTCTAATGGTTAGTTGAATATGCAAGTATTATGGATGTCTAATTATGATATTTAATTAAATAAATAATGGAAATGATGGTAGAAATAGGTAGGATCTTGTTTGTGATTGTTTCCCCCTTGTTTATTTATCCTTTTGTCGCATGTGTATACCCATATTTCCATCATGGAACAAGGTTTTGGTTTGCATAGCCAATGTGGCTTTTAGGGACTCCTTGCCTGGCTAGGGAAGAGCCTATTCATACTCAAGTGCTTGTCCCATGTCATTTTTGTACATGTTGATGGGGTCGTTGTAATCCTTATCATTTAACTTATCAATTCAAGGCAGTGTCCATAGCTGTATGCAAAAGAGAATGGAGAAAACTTGTTTGATAGTCCATTCTACAATCAAACTTGTAGAAATAAAACTTATTCTGGAGCACACTTGCATAAAAGGAAAGTTGCATGAAAGGAAACTAAGATAAGACACACTTGCATGAATTGAAAAATTCTAAATTACTTCACACTTTGCTGGAAATGAAAAGCTTGCTTGAATTCAAATTTACTCTAAAAAGTTGGAAATACATTGTTGGAAATTATACTAAAACTATCTTATTTCCTCAGGAAAAAACAAGTCTTTCTAATCCCCTCCCTTTTGATCAACTTATTACATTGTATTTATAGAATTCATATTTCATAACTTCCCAACCAATCCATTGCGAATGTGGATCCAATATCCTATTTTGAAGGGGTCGTTCATTAAACTTGGAACATCCCAGAGCAATTGTTTTTAATCTCGCAACCTTTATCTTAGCCATCTTTTGTCACATACTGCTTCTTCTTTGATGCAAATCATGTCAAATGCTCAAAAGGGTTTTTAGCCCTTCCAATCTAATTTCTAGAACATTTTGATTTTTTAAATTTCATTAAGAAACAAGGGAAATATCGATGTTTTACTGAGACTACATTTTTTACAATTTCTGAGCGCCTAATTTTTAGCTCTGAAAATTTTGGAGCATGGAAGCAGATTTTTGAAGCATCGGACTGGTGAATATTTCTCTCAAACCACAAACTGGGTTTGTGTGAAATTTAATGGGTTTTTCCATCCTTATGTCTCCTAATTTGTGTCCAAAAATATCAAGAACCCATATTGTAATTTTCAAGATATGATGAAATCTTTGACTGCTACAATTGAAAATCTTTTACTTTCCTTATCATGCTTAGTCTTGATAAACTTCATAATTAACCAAAATACATGTTTTTATTTGGCTAATAGATGAGACACTTTTTTTTGTCTCATCACATGTAAAATAATAAAACCTTTCTTTGTTTGCAATATTGGGTTGTTCATCAAAGTTTGAAGTTGGAGTTACATTTTGTAGATTGTAAAGATGCAATTATACTCTAAAATCTAAAATGCAATTCCATCAAAGTTCAAAGTTAGAATTATATTTTATAGATTGTAAATATTCAATTGAACTCTAAATTTTGAAGTGCAATCCCATTAAATTTTGGAGTTGGAGTTGCATTTTGTAGGTTGCAAAGATGCAATTGGATTCCAAAATCTAAATTCTAGTTTGGTTAGAGTTTGGAGTTGGAGTTGCATTTATAGTTTGCAAACATACAATTGAAATATGAAGTTGGAAGTGCAATTCCATTGGAATTTAAAGTAGGAGTTACATTTTCAATGTTGAATACAATCAAACTCTGAAGTTTGAAGTGCAATTCCATCAAATTTTGGAGTTGGAGTTACATTTTGCACATTACAAATATGCAACTGGACTTCAAATTCTAAAGTGCAATTTTGTAGTAGTTCAAAGTTAAAGTTGCATTTTGCATGTAGCAAGATGCAATAAAATTTTAAAGTCTAAAGTGTAGTTCCATCTGAGTTCAAAGTTGGAGTTGCATTTTGCATGTTGTAAAGATGTAATTGGATTACAAAGTCCTAACTCTAAGTCTGTCACAGTCTTGAGTTGGGTTTGCATTTTTCTTATTGCAAAGTTCCAATCAGATTTTGAAGTCAGAGGTGTATAGGATGGTATTTTTTCATGTTCAAGGTTGTGTTTAGATCTTAAAGCCTCAAGGGTAAAAATGTGGAGATAAGAGTTTGTTTAACATTTTGTACATGACTGACTTGCAATTTGACCTCAAAATTTCAAATATTTGTGTTGTGAGACCTATGTGATTGTATGCAAATGACAAGGGCTATAAAAAAGGGGTATGGGAACTCTAGATCTCCATCAAACATTATTAATTGTTGTAAGAACCCCTGGTACTCCTCCAACTGAAACTTTGCACTTCTGGTGATAGTTTTTTGAATTTTGTGTTTTTCGTTTGGTTTGGATATTTACAAATACTGAAATGACTTGAAAAAAAAAGTAATCTAAAAGACTGAAATGCAATGCAACAACTAAATGTAACCTTCCAATGAAACATGCATCTTCAGTTTAATTGACATTACAACAAACGTTTGTCATGCAAACTATGAGTAGCTACATCAAAGGCATTTTAACAAGCACTTATTGGTGAAAACTTGTAACTTCTTTATTTGATACATAAACTCATTACAATCTACTCATATGTTGATTACAACTACCAGTTCTCCTATATGAAAACAACTCGCAATATGATAAAATGCAAATATGGATGATATGCAAATGGTAATACAACTGAAGGAACCTGGACTGATGTTGTCAAGTGACACCTATGACCAGCAATGATGACTTTGTAAGTGCCTCCAAATCTCCAAGTCGAATTATCTGGAGCATATGCCAAGTTATTTAAATGCTACGACCCCTTCTCTAGCAACTATGAACTTAGCCCATATTTCATTTATCAAATCGCCTAACAATGCAATCGGATCCTCTGGAGTTGTCCTAACTTGCTTCTACCAAACTGCACTTGAGATATTTATCTAACTAACAATAAATCTAAATACCTTGTTGAGTTTGATCTGAAAGTGACTTGCAACTCGAATTAAATCAGGTATTGTATTGTTGTGCCCAGGATATCTATAGATTTCACCCCAGAGTCGGTTTCATATGGAGACAAAAAATCATCCCTCAAATACGAGCTGAAAGTTTTCTGGAATTTTTTTATTATTTAATCTTGCAAAATCGCCCCATCTCAAATTGAAAATGATCTCCAATGTAAGCACAAATTTTATTGCTTGATACAACCAACTAAAAAGGAAATCCTTCGAAAGATCTTTCACAACCTCAAGTATGCAAATCAATGAGAGGTTTCGTTCTCAATGACCAAGAATTGTAGAAATTGTAGAAACCCTAGGTTTCTTCCTCTCCACAGCGAAAAAAAATTAAAAGCCAAATATCAAAATCATGGATGACTACAATAACCTCCGTTGACCCCTTTTATAATCTCTTAAGTAGAAACTTCTTTTCAATCAATTAAAATAATATTAAATGTGCATTTAAACCTTATAAAATAATCCCTCAAAGTGGGTGCCCATTTAATAAATCATTTAATATACTTTAAGTCATTAAATGGCCCCCTTTAGACATAAAGTTATAATATAACATTATAATATGCTTTTAATGACTAATTATTATTAAAGTCACCTTTAACAATAATTAAATGATATAAATTGCACATTAATCCTTATTTCACTAGGCCAACTGAAAACTAGGATCAACAATGCTTCCCCAACGCATCCAAGTTCCTTACTATAAATAGAAATACTAGACTCTTATAACCTGTTGACTTACTATAAATAGTAAGTGTGTGAAACTGAGTCCTGAATCACCAGATGAAGGCCAATCTTGAACCAAACTGAGCTCTGGAGAAGAAAATACTCTGATATTTACCAAACAAGACCCTCTAACCATCTGCATTAGCCTACAAGATTCAATTGATAGGCCAATCCTTTGAACTTCAATGCTCACTAAAAAATGGGGACATTACAATTTTCCCTCCCTAAAATTGCTTGTCCCCAAGCAATCTCCACTACAAAGAAGCTTCACTCCTCGAAAGGCCCAAAAGAGGAATTGTGGAATGTCCCACACATCTCCACTAACTCTTGTAGCACCAACAACCGCAACTGTGCAAAATTGGATGTCAAACCAACTATCCATCTCATGCACACATGAAATGTGCATCGAAAACCACTCAAGTACATGTGAATCCAAAGTGAAACTATAAGCAATCCACACCATGTACATACTACAATACTCATCAGTGAATTCATACTAGAACCCTAATGCACAAGAAAGATCCCACAACACACTAAAGAGTGTCGAATAATATATTCCTGGATCCCAAATCCACAATGGAAATCTGTCATGTCTGATATCCTCAAACTTCTGTTGTGCTCTTTTGTTTCCAACTTCACCATGCTAAAAATGGTGAAGCAACCCGTCAGAACCCATCCAAACGGTAGTGCCAATCCTGTGACCACTTGGATCCCAATACAATCTAAACTCACATCCATCTGTCATGAGGAGATAAGAACATTTGGAAGCCTCTGCTACACCAAATCTCTCTTTGTACTCTACTAAACCCTCGTGGATGTGATAACTAACCAAGCCATCATGCTTACTGACACCATAATCACCCTATAACCACTTACACATATGAAATATCTACAACATAGAAGTAGCAAACCATGTTGGATACATAACAACATGATGGATTATTGATTGTTGTCCCTGCAAGTAATCTCCCACAAACAACTGAGTTGGGTACTTGCAGTCACAAGATCCATCTTCTTAAGATGGTAACTCTCTATCCCACTATGGATGGTATAAACCTTGAGCCACTCCATACCGATGCATTATCAATTCCTCTATGTGTGGACTAAGGGAGAAGTGATGAGCACTCCTCACTATGCAATCAAGATAAAATGCTCCCACCTCTATCAATAGATGACCATCATAGTCCTGGGGAACACCCTCCTCATTAGTCCCATCACTCTCGACACTAGAATCAGTAGATGGCTCATAACTCAGATCTCGAATGGCTAATTGGGTAGGTGCACTAGTAACCCTCTTTGTGAACCCAATAGCAAAAACCCTATCACGAAGTAAATGGAGGTATTCTCATTTTATTGCCTCCAATGTGCTCCCGATAAACCATAAACTACAAATAGGAGTACCTGAATGAGACCCCATAATGTCTCTCCTGAAGTTATGCTCTCCAAAGAAGGTACTCCACAAACTTATTTGTGTAGACAACACAAGATAGGGTTGATTCAACCCTCTCTCCTGTAACCTTCAGCTGATCCCTCCAACTTTGTGGCTCAACAAACTATCGACCATGATCAACTGCATGGGATGGAGTGACTGATTTGCTTCTAGGAGAGGGAAACAAATCAACATAAGAACCAATCTCCCAACTAGATGATACTTTGCATATCTCCTATGAAGAAGATGGAGTAGCATCGTCTTCTATCACACAACTCTCTAGGGAATCCACTACTACATCATAGAAGCTATCAATAATCTGCCCTGCATCACCTGTCATGGGACTAACCCCAAGAGAATCTGGTGCAACAAGTGGTTCTCTACAACTCTCAACTGATGCTCTCATCCCATCTGAATCAACTGCACCTATATCTATGAGAGATGTAGCCACATCCTCAACCTGCTCACAACTACCATCCATGGATGTATGCTCCTCACCAATAGTTGTTCTAGATATTGAAACTGTATTTGCTAGTGATGAAGATTGCGCTAAGCTCAACTCCACAGTAAGCTCCTCTATCTGTGTATGTGACTCTTGAAGGGACAACTGAGCGCTCTTCAACGAGCCCATAGTCACCTCAAGCTCATGAGTGAGCTCATCAACCTCCTCTTCCTTTCTCTTCAATGAATCATAACAGTTGCAATCCCACTCGAGAAGATAATCGTTGTCTGCAAGTAGTTGTAGGTAATTTTGTTTCATTATTACAATTTCCTCTCAAAGTGCTTGAACCTCTTCAAGGGAAGGACCACTATCATAGTGCTCACCTATCATGGGAGTACTCCAACCATACGTGGCCAACATCTGATGAGCAACATCAAAATGCTTTATGGTGGCAACAATCATTCTGTCATTAACCTTAAGTTTCCATACCAAATGATGAGGACCCTGGAACTTATCAGTCCCACACAAATTCTCTAATTTATAGTCTACACTATGATGTGAGGTTGAACCATCATCACCCACTATATGATAAGCAACATCATGTGTGCTATCAACTTTGCACACAATATCATCAAAGGTATTGCTGCTATGTACCTCATAGGATGGCCCAAAATTGTAGAAGTTGTTGTTTTGATAATATCTTTGCACACTTCTTCCATAGTAATTGTATATCCATCCGAAGAATGATCCTGAGACTCATTGCCAATGAATGAATTTTTTGATTTGTTTTCCATGGTCTAGTTTGAAAAATTAGACTTGTGGTGGCATGAATCCTCCTCACACCACTGATCTTTTCTCCCTTTTGGTTCACCTGTAGACTGGTTAATCATGACTAACTTATCACACTCTAAACCAAACTCATCATAGAGACTTTTGGATACTTCACTTGTAGGTACACCAAGTCACTCCTTGTTTTGTGATGTAGATTGTCTTGAAATGGAATCTTCATACTATTGCAAGCTAAGAGCTAATATTTGTTGTGAAAGCATAAGTTATTGCTGGATATTGTTCAAGATGTTCTCTACACTTGGTTGCTTGCATTTCTTTGATTTTCTTTTTTGCTTGCTATAATCCATCTGATGCTTCATATAGCAGTCGAAGGAAAGATCATTTCTAATCTTTTGTGGAAGTGCAAGGTATTCTCTATAAGCAACATCATCTTTGGAACCCATGATTCACAATTGCATCAAACTAACCCTTTGTATTGAATGTAAGAAATTTCCCCAACAGGATGGCAAGAAACTGCTTTGACACCACTGTAAGAACCCCTGGTACTCCTCCAACTGAAACTCTGCACTTCTGGTGATAGTTTTCTGAATTTTGTGTTTTTGGTTTGGTTTGGATGTTTGCAAATACTGAAATGACTTGAAAAAAAGGTAATCTAAAAGACTGAAATGCAATGCAGCAACTAAATGTAACATTCCAATGAAACATGCACCTTCAGCTTAATTGACATTACAAAAAATGTTTGTCATGCAAACTTTGAGTAGCTATAACAAATGAATTTTAACAAACACTTGTTGGTGCAAATTGTAACTTCTTTATTTGATACGTAAACTCATTACAATCTGCTCATATGCTGATTACAACTACCAACTCCTATATGACAACAACTTGCAATATGATAAAATGCAAAATGGATGATATGCAAATGGTAACAACTGAAGGACCTGGACTGATGTGTCAAGTGACGCTTATGACTAGCAATGATGACTCTGTAAGTGCCTCCAAATCTCCAAGTCAAATTATCTGGAGCATATGCCAAGTTATTTAAATGTTGTGACCCCTTCTCCAGCAACTACGAACTTAGCCCAGATTTCATTTATCAAATCGCTTAGCAATGCAATTAGATCCTCTGGAATCATCTTGACTTGCTTCTACCAAGCCGTGCCTGAGATATTTATCTAACTAGCAATAAATTTGAATCCCCTATTGAGTTCGATCTGAAAGTGACTTGCAACTTGAATTAAATCAGGTATTGTATTGTTGCGCCCATGATATCTATAGAGTTCACCCCATAGTCGGTTTCATATGGAGACAAGAAATCGTCCCTCAAATACCAATTGGAAGTTGTCTTGAAATTTTTGATTATTTAATCTTGCAAAATTGCCCTAGCTCAAACTGAAAATGATCTCCAATGTAAGCACAAATTTGACTGCTAGATACAATCAACTAAAAAGGCAATCCTTCAAAAGATCTTTCACAACCTCAGGTATGTAAATCAATGAGAGGTTTTGTTCTCAATGATCAAGAATTGTAGGAATTGTAGAAACCTAGGTTTCTTCCTCTCCACAATGAAAACACTTTAAAAGCCAAATATCAAAATCCTGGATGATTACAATAGCCTCTGTTGACCCCTTTTATAATCTCTCAAGAAGAAGAAGTCAACCCTCTAGAAACTTCTTTTCAATCAATTAAAATAATATTAAATGTGCATTTAAACTTTATAAAATAACCCCTAAAAGTGGGCACCCATTTCATAAATCATTTAATGTACTTTTAAGTCATTAAATGGCCCTCTTTAGACATAAAGTTATAATATAACTTTATAATATGCTTTTAATGATTAATTATTATTAAAGTCACCTTTAATAATAATTAAATGATATAACTTGCACATTAATCCTTATTTCGCTAGGCCAACTAAAAACTGGGATCAACATTGCTTCCCCAATGCGTCCAGGTGCCTTACTATAAATAGAAATACTGGACTCTCATAACCTATTGACTTACTATAAATAGTAAGTGTGTGAAATTGAGTCCTGAATCACCAGACGAAGGCCAATCTTAAACCAAACTAAGCTCTAGAGAAGAAAATACTTTGATATCTGCCAACCAAGACCCTCTAACCATCTGCATTAGCCTACGAGGGTCAACTAATAAGCCAATCCTTTGAACTTCGATGCTCACTAAAAAATGGTGACATTACAATTGTCCTCATCATAATGACTTGACCTATGCTTGAGCAAGTATTTTGCTTGCATCCCCATGCTTAGTACATTAGAATGTATGTCGTGTGTTGTGTTCTCATAGAATGTCATGCACATAAAAGTACAATACGACATATTTAGGATCACATTTGCATCACAAAAAAATTGTTTGTCCATTAATATCATGGACGAAAACTCGAGACATTACAATACACACCTAAAACGAATTAAGTGTAACATAACATATGAATTTAATAACAATAAATACACCAAACAACTATAATCATTACTTTACTTATTAAACAAAATAAATAAATATACATACCAAACAAGAAAAAAGTAATATAAAGTTTGCACTTTTAATCTTACCAGAAGCAAGGTAGACCTGTTGGGTAAAAGGTTGGTGCAGGGTTCCTTCTTAATCACAAGTCCTGATCTCAATGGAAGATATGGCTTTCCTATTGGCCTAATATTTAAATGAATGAAATGTTTGCATGCCCCTATGGACCAGCTATACCTGTCCCTTGCATAAATGTGGTAACAAATTCCCATGAATGAATATTTTTTCAAGCCAATTCCCAATGAGCTGTAACCTTGGATTTCTAAGGTTTTCACAAATATTAAATGTGCAGGCGTGCGGCTTGGATGGTAGAGCCCACCACGCTCGTATAATAAAATATTACATCAATTGATATTATGGTTAAAATGTACATTCAACGAATTTGTATATTGTGCGGCTCGGGCAGCGCACGGCTGACCGAAAGCCGCCGGGAAAGTTCATCTCGCCGGCAACAGTTATCCGTAAAAGGCTGCGGGTAAGTGGTTTAATTTACACGGCTTTTAGATCTTTGTTCTCCGTACTCGACCACGTCATCGTGACGTTGGCACATAATCATTGTCACGATTACGAAGTGGAGTCACTGAGAATGGGCCGTAGTGGTCGGCGCATGACCGGCAGTAGACGGTGCCAACTTGCATTGCACAAGGCTAAAAGTATTCAGGGGATGACATCATCATGTCTTTCTTTGTGTTCTCTATTTCTGTGTTTTTGCCCTTTTGGCGTTTACTAATGTGGCTCAAATTATTATTATTATTTCTTCTATTTTATCTCCTCCCCTTTTGCCCCTTCTAGTTGTCCTAATATCCCCCTTCCCTAGTTTTCTCCTCCAACACATTAACTCATTAGGTAATCAATGTTCCTTCTCTCTAATTAGGAAGGGAACAAAGATGATGTTAACAAGGTTAAAGATAAGCATGAACTTTAATATGGTATTTCTGCTTGTCTAAAGTTAATGTCTAATTATAGCTTATTCTATTAAAATCAAATCACTTTAAGTGGATTGTGGGCCTCTAATTTTTTGTCTTTATTTTTTTTCAGATTTTTATCATTTTAAATTTTAAATTTATTGTCAGTGTGTTGTCAAGAATAGTTGCATCTGTTGATCTATAATTTAATATTGAAAAATTAATCACGAGATCAATTCTGATTCATTATTTGTAATACATTTGTAAGAGATAAATTATCTTCTATATAAATTTTCAATAATTAAATTAATAAATTAATTAACTAAATAACTTTAATCTTGAAACAAAATGTGAAGTTTAAATGAATAAAATAATATAAAGGAAGATATACTTTTCTTTATTATAACCTAGATGAATTAAGTAAATGCAACAATTATTTTAGGAGAGCAAGTACAATGAATACACGTACTTGGCTATGTGATTGTAGAATGAATGATCCAAATGAAGACTATATAATCTATGATATCTTGGGATTATAAATAAGATGTGATAGTTTACTATTTGCCTTGAGATCAAAATAGTCATTTAGCTCTATAGAGGGTTGAGTCCATATTTACAATATTTTGTACATGTAGATTTGATCTAGCAATCTATGGACTTCTATTTTTTTCTTCACTTGATTTGTGATCTAGATTTTTGTGAATTCGGGGGACAGTACTTAGCAAGGTGTTGGTAGTATTGTAAATCATAATGGACAAAGTGAAAAACATGAAAAACATTGTTTTATTCAAGTTATGAGAGATATTACAAATCTTGGGCTAGCTCATGAATAAGATGTATGCCCTGGATCCATACAAATTGAGCAATCTTGTAGGAGAGATGTATGCCCCAATCTTGGGCTAGCTCATGAATGAGATGTATGCCCCGAATATTTAATAATACATGTATATTTGATCTAGCAATCTATGGACTTCTATTTTTCCTTCACTTGATTTGTATCTATTCCTTTTTCCTTTCTTAATATCTAAAGATTGGTGATATTTAATGATACCTTACTAGAGTTGTTATTGTGTTGCTAGGGGACATATTCTCTTAGGTCAACCTATATAAATATATGTACAAAATAAAAAACAACATGCTTCTAATATACATATGCTCCTAAATATCCAATCCAATAAAAAAAAATACATATGCTCCTAGGATGCTCATGTAGATCTAAATTCCTTTTAGTGAGCCGACTAAAGTGTGAAAATGTGAATGATATGCCTTGGAATGCTTAGACATATAAAATGATTAAATAAATGCATTGAATATCTTTAATTACAAGGACATAACATCATTTCACACAAATTTGTGTTTAGTTAGTCTTTTGTGTGAAGGTTGTAGATGACAATCAATTAAATTTAGATGTAAGAATTTAAATGAAAAAGGATCAAGTCTATGACTATGAGGCTGATCCAACTACACAAATGGTCTCAAGCATAAAAGGGGACAAATCAGTGTGGCAATTAGATACAAGGAAGTATGTGCATGTATAGGTGTAATAAATATATGGATAAGGTGAATGTATAGGGATATGTGAACACGTGGATGGAGTAAGGGATAAAATTATAGGAATGTGTGTAATGAATATGTAGGAAACATAGTGCAAGAGACCTAACTTTGCATAAAATTATATTATTTTCCAATATTTTAATATATCAAGGAGCCCTACTCAAAATAGGCATAAAACTAAATGGGAAATGACACAGGTATGCAAATTTACCAACATTTTATCGTCACTCCAAGTTGTATGTGAATCCTAAAATGATCATGCATCTCAAAGCATGTGGCCTCACAAAAATACATGTAAAATAAATATTCAGATACCAAAGGACACAAAAGGTGGTTGGTGTAAAGTAATGGACCTTGCAAGGTACCATCAAGAAAATGTGTCCTTCAGTATATTCTTTCCATGGGAACTACATGGGAACTAAAGGAAATTCTCTATAAGCACTTATAATTATCTAAAAAATTAACACAAAAGTGTTAGCAATATAATATGTTTTACTATAATTGGTTGCATCCAAATTATACAAGTAATTATAGGAGAGGAAAAAATAGTACATGAAAATAAAATATAAGTTAGACAAGTAAGAATATACTCATGATGTAAAGCAATAATATAAGGAATACATTATGCATCAAGTATATAAATTTCTTGAGTGACAAGTGTAGTAAGTTCATGGGCTAGAGATAGTAGCAACGAATAATGATGTCACTCTAGCAAGGAAAAGAAATGGTTATGTTTCACTTAGTGGATACAAAAAACTATGTAAGTATGTGAGGCACTAGAGATGCATATTCCCCTAGTATGGAATCTAAGAGCACAAGAACACATTAGTTTATGTACTTGGCAATAAGTCCCTAGTGATAAAACGTAAGTGCATGCCACACAATTGATAATATGGAGAAGTCCCTCATGTATTCCTTAGAACACATGTGGCTAGGTAATACAGGTAGAAAATTGAATTGGAAGGCATAAATTGTGATGCTCTCTAATGTGGTACAATAGCTACTTAAGATGCACATCAGGTCACATGAGCACAACAATGTAAGATGTAATCTTGGAAGTTCATATCAAAGTACTAGCCATGTATGGGCAAGATAATGCAATAAGGCACAAATGTTTATAAAGGGGGAATTTAGGATGCTACCCCATGTACAAGGATATGACAATGATAACACAATATGCAAGGGGAAATCATGATGCCCTCAATGTAACTTGAAAGATGTATCAATGTAAGATCATGTACTTGATATTTAATTTTAGAACAAGATAGTCCTATATTTTCCAATAAATATTATATAACAACCAATAGATAATAATGAAGGTGTATGTAAATAAGATGTAATCATGAAGGCATATTTGAAATTGTATTTGTCAATTATGATTTTAAGAACCATAAAAGAATATAATAATAAATATGCATGAACATATCAAAAATGATGTAAATTTAGTGAAAATAATATCATATGTGGTCATAGTGGATGGATAGGAATCATATATCAATATAGTCCTCCATATAAGTGCCATGAGTAAAAAATATCATAAACAAAAGAAAAGGGATATAATAAATTCACTACATGTGAAAAAAAACCCAAGTACACATAAGCCATGTGGCACTATGAAATATGTTTATAATCATCCATAGGATCATGTTGTCTTGAGAAAGGTGATCATAAGGTTCACAATTTTTAAGTTACAACTTTTACAGGTAGCTATATAAGGGAGGATGAATAGTAAAATAACAATTTCATTTGAACTATCACCCTCAATAAATAAATGCATTTCAAGCTCTAGAGTAGTCTTGCATTTTTGTAATGATAGTGGTTTTTACAAATGGTGTTCCAATTAGGGGTGATCACATTAAAGTCTAAATTTAGTGTGGAAATTCCATTGACATAGTGAGTCATCTCTTAATCATCATTTCTCATGATTTTTTCAAAATTTTCAATTTTAAAAAAGTTATTTAGAGTTTTATAGTTTTTGAAACGATAATTTTTTATTATTCTTTGATAATCATGAACAAAAAATTCCAAGAACATAATTGACCCTTAGGGTTGTTCCCAAGCCATGGTTTTGACCTATGGGTATAATTGATCTATAGACTTGACCTCAAATAACACATAATGATAACAACACTTTTTTTATTTTTTATTTTATTTTGGAAATTATGTGTACTAGCAACATATATTTCTATGGATTTTGATGTATTTCTAGCTATAAACCCACAAGAATTCATGGAACCAACATTAGTGATTTTATGCACATTGCCTCTCCATGAGGTAGAGGGGCACTAGTGAAGGCCATATGCTTTAGATGTATGGTCACATTTTTCACCTTACCCTTTGACACATATATGTTCACTACACTTGGTGAGTGGTGGTATTTCAACACTACAACAATTAAATTTCTTACAAGTGAGACAACTATCATGATGGAGGATGAATGGAGGATCTTACACATCCCCATCATAGGTATTAAAGTGGATTTTGTAGCACCACACTACACCAAGAACATGAGTTATACTAGTGGTCTAAAATTCAAGTGGGATACAATTAGGGTGGTGAGACATTCATTAAGATCATGCTTGGAAAGATTTCTTAGAGGAAAAAGTGGATTTTATTTATTATTGTCCTCTTTATTATTCCAAATGGTTAGGGATTCCATATTACATATGGTTTGATACACTTATGTAGGGGGATAAAGGAGTAGTCTAAAATATTTTCTTAGGTCCATTATCTCTTATTCTTTGCTATATGATGATGTGCACACTTTTATTGATGAGGGATAAATGAATCTACAAGGGGATTCACTACCACAACATTCAAAATATGAGTATCTTTAGGTGCCATGACCACCAAGATTAATTTTTTCCATATCCACTCTATGTGTAGCATTAGGATCTTGATCGAACACCACAAAGATAGGTAGGTAGATACAAGGGATGAACCTTGGATCCCAACAAATAGGTATTTGATAGATTGAAATATATAAATGTGACATGGATACCATAGATAGATAATTATCCATGTATGCATACGACATATTTTAGTTGGGACACATTAGTTTCTCTCAATGGATGTTTGGCCAACATAACATAGTTATAATTTTTTCTCACTATGAGCGTGTTTTATGTTAGTTTAGATTGAGATAGACTGTGCCCTCAAACTAGTATTATATTTACAACACTAGATATCACTATTTTAGTGAGGGAGAAAGTGAGACTTATAGCCTTGATGCAAATAGATATAGATGATAATGAGACACACCCTCTAATGCATATAATAGATATATATACTACAAGGATTTCCCTAGACTATAAATTATACTAGAAAATAGAGGGACCACCCTTGTTATATCCTCTCAATATGTCCATAGTTGCACCCATTATAGGTGAAGTTAATCCTTAGGGTACATTGCACATGCCCCTACAATAGGCTTATATCATATAGAATGGAAATCTATGAAGATATATGTATGCTAGTTATGATAATTATATTTAAAATTATCTCATTTTTGTATTCTTATTAGTGTGTTGCTGATAAAAAGTATAATCATGCAAGATGTGTAGTTGATTTTGTTACACTCATCACTCTCACTGTTGATCACTCAAATCTAGGTTTACTAATCATCCTAGTTGAGTAGATAGTACAAGATCACACACATGATGTATAATTTGCATTATTTTCTAACCTTGTTATTTAGGCCACTATGGTGTTTAGAGTAGAAGCAATGGAGTGCACATGCATAAAAAATGAGAGAGCCATTATAGAGGTTGATAAGGATGTAACTTAAGATCAAATAGTGTAGGAGAAAATATAGTGGCGGTTATATCTAGATGTAAATACTCTATAGTGATTATAACACTTTGCACATGTGCCTACAAGTATATGTTGGAGAATGCCAAGATCAAAAGCATGAAAACAACTTCCACAAGTGAAAAAAAGGCACAATAGTATGTCTATCAATATACAATAAAGAGTGTGTAAATACAATGATCAATCCTTGCATATATAGGTAAGAATGAGAAGGTGAGAAGGTAGGAGTGAAACTCTGACTACCCCTCCATAGGTGGGACACTTATGAGCTCAATTGACAAGTGTGTGAGAAAGTTTCAATAAGTGTCTCAAGTCATGAGGACACATTTATCAATGCTATGAAGTGAGAAAAAAATAAAAATAAACTTAAGTAAACTTAAGCTAGGTGTGAATAGGTCAATCCTAGAAAGGTGATTAGCTAACTAGGTATGGTAATGACTCTATTTACACTAACAACCTCTCTTAAGTGAAACTTAGGGAGTAATGTATTCACTAATAGTGAGTCTTGACTATGAGGCCATGTTAGGTACTCATTTAAAATTTTCTCATAAAGTGGAGTAAAGGAGAGAAACCTAGTAGGAAATAAACTCCTCTCTAAAAGAGAAATGATGCAATGAAATAAAATGTACAAGTGGAGAAGATAGAAGGACCCATTATGACCTCCCAAGGACTAATTCTATCACATAAGTACAATAAATGTTCCCCCCCATAGGATAGAAAAAGAGTTACTTTGAAGGCCCCTTAAGATCATAAAAATTGCAATGTTGAGTGATGCTCAAAGAAGATTACAAAATGTGATCCTTGAATTATGAACACCATTTCTTCCTCATGGAAGAAGATGAACTATAGATAGGTGTATGATGTGAGAAGAATGGAAGTATCTAAATGATGCATAAGATCCAAAGACAATGGTGAAATATCTGAAAGCTGCTCAAATGCTCCATGCAAAGGTTGATGTAGAACATAAACCAAATGTGTAGATGGGTTGACAACATCGTTGATATGGTTGTCATCAAAGGTCCCTACCAACTCTATAAAATAGGATTCACTAAACAACTTTGATATGCCATGTAAGTAATCATCCCATTCAACTATAATGGAAACACAACTATGAATATCCTGCCACCCTAAATCATGAGAAACCAATGATGTGGGAACACTTAATACTGAAGAAGAAGAATATGAAGGAGATGGTATATTAGTTTAAGGTGAAGGAACCAATGAGGAGGATAGAAATCCAAGGTTAAAATAACCAAACTATATCTCTTTATGCAAGTTGAAGGTATTAGTGACATCTATACTAAAACCATCATTAAAGTCAATAGAACCAAAGGAAGAAAAGGAATACAATTTGGAATCAAGATTAGCATGAATTGTGGAAATGATGTATCCACTTCAAAAATATCTGATGATCACTGAATGTGGTGGGAACTCAACTATTTTTCCTTTGACATTATGTGTAATTTGATAAATGAAAAGAAGATTATTGGATATGGAAGGTAGATAAAGTACATCATTGAATGTTCCTTCTCCAATTTCAATAGATCCTTTTCCAAGAGCTGACATATAAGTGTTATTCACCATCAATATTATTGGGAACGAACAAGGCTCAAATGTGGAAAATAGTTCCTATGATATAGCCATGTGGTGCGATCACCCAAAACCAAGAAGCCACTTGTGTTATGTATTTTTTTTGTAGAAGCAATGATTTCCATACCCTTATTCTTATCCTTTTTAGAATATGCAAATGATGTGGATACAAAAAGGGAAGAACCACCTGTCCTAGATGTAGGAAATTTAATTTAAGTTTTTTGAAGAATTCTTCAAGTAATCAATTTACTTTTTGTAATATTGGTGTTCTTCATGCCCTAGTATCTTACAATAAGTACATTTGGGATTATCCTTAAAAAATTTCCCTTTTGATGAGGGAGATGAATCCAATGAAGTGTCTAATTTTTATCTCTTAGCTTGAACCTTAATTTGTTTCTCTCCCTTAGATGATTGAGCAACTAATGATTGACTTTTGAAGAGGTGATAACATCCATAGATATTAACTTAGATTGTTCTCATGTGAGTCTATCACAAAACTACTCAAAAGAAGGCATTGTATTTGTTGTTCCAAGAGCAACCATTATAGAGTAGAAAGAAGAATAAAACAATTGATAAGGACCTTTTAGCTTTGAAAAAATAAAGAAGATACATTCTTTGTCTATTTTTGTTTTACCACAACCCCGAAGTCTAGAAAGAAAAGACTTAAATTGAACCAAAAAATATTCAATAGATGGAAATGATTTAGGAAACAACATTGTTAATTATGCATCTAATTGTAGAATCTTGAACTCATCAACTTTACCAAAGAGATCATCAAATTTTTCCCACATTTTCTTAGGAGTTGTACAACTAGAAATGTGAAATTGCAAGTTATCCAAAACAAGACCTATTAGTCCCATTCCTTCATCTAACTTGTTTTGATAAGTAAACTACTCAAACTCCCTAGTAAATTGCATTTGTTGTCCATTGATCATTTACCATAATCCCTTAAATTGAAGTAGTTGTACTTTGAATTTCCATGTGTGGAAATTATGTGGAGTCAACAAATCAATTTTTGTATCCATGATGCACACACAATAAGGCACTTTAATTGTGCCTTACCAAACCCCCAAAAATTGTATTATATTTGAATGTAGACCCCCCTAAAAGATGCAAGATAGGATTTAAAAGCTTTTGTGAAGTTTGGAAGCCAAATCACCTGTTTATAACTCAAGAGATTTTTTACAAATATAAAAATGGGCTTTCCAAAACTTGGTTTTAACTACAAATCTAGAACCTTTGCAAAATTCTGATGAATTTTTAAAAAGTGTATCAATTTTTGAAAAATGTGATGAAAGTTATGCCCCATCGAAAATATGCACAAATTACACTAATTTCAGAGTTTAAAAAATATATTAAAAAATACAATTTTAAAATGTCTTGACGTTGAAATATCAATGACAGAATGAGCTTCATGTTAACTATTTAAACTTGAAATTTTGACTCTCCATTTACAAGTTATGCAAAAAAGAAAAATACTCTCCCATTACAAACACTTGAGATGACTTGATGAACCACTAACAATGACATTAAATGTTAACAAAAAGGATAAATTTTATTTAAAATACTTATTTTTAAAGCAACATAAACCATTTTCTAAATTTTTACAGTTAGTAGTTATATAACTATTAACCTATTTTTTTATTATATAGGTAAGTGTTACCAAGTTATGGGTGGTAACTCCCAGATAGTCTATGTTACATTGGGATATTCCCTCGTGGCACTATATGCTATGGTTTTCTTGTGGTGGCCATGTTGTCATCTTGAGTTGGGCATTTAATATGCCAAATTTAACCTTTGCCACCCATTCTTACGGTTTTTGTGCCGGGAGTAGACGTGTTCATCTTCCCAACGCATGAGCTATCCTTCATATCAGTGTTGATGTAATTTACTTGATTGTAGTTCCCATAAGCCTTTGCTTGTGTTAGAATAACTAGCTTTTATCTTGCTCATGTGTTTCAATACTCTATTCCATTACCGGGGATTCAACTTATCTTTATATGATTTCACACGCTGGAGGTTCATTACAACTGAATTAATGGGAGGACAAAAGAATAGTTTAGAGTTTGCATTTCAAATGGAAACACCTATTTTGTAAATCAGTGACCAGAGTCAATTGTCTTTCCTGGGTTGCATTATTGATTGACGTTTGAAACTTGTGTTGGTTGAGAGAGGGTTATTGATGATGAAGGTTGTTGGACTCATTTTAGGCAAGAAGTTTCTAGTCTTAGAGGAGCGTCACAAGTTAATACGGACATACCAGATCATTTTGTTGCTTCGCTCATTGATCTTTGAGTGCCCAAAGATGTCATAGGTTAGTTAACCCATAAGTTATTCTATCCTCATTTTCTTGGAGAGTTGGATGTTGTTCTAAATGTTGCTTAGCTTGGCGATGGGATCCCCCATTCATGGGATCTTCGTTTTCTAGTTGGGGTTCCATGGTATTATTCCTTTTTATTGGATATCAAGGATGGGGAGCTCCTGGTTCATCAAGGTCATGCCTTGATTGATTATCGGTTCCTTCGCAGGCTGTACCAGTTCAAACCCATTAATGATTACAACTAGCTTGAAGAGTTTGATATTTATGAAGAATGATAGAAGACTTGCTTCTGGATTTTGGAATGATCCCAGATAAGATGTACTACTAGGGTAATTTTATGGGTTGGGATCAATTTAGGTGGTAATGGGTATTATATAGAATTTTGAAGTTTGGCTCAGTTTCCTTGTTTGTTATTTTTGACAAGGCTAATGTAAATATCTCCATTGTTCATTGTTTTGAAGGTGCTAAAGTGTGCTAATGTGGGGTTATGGGAATATAAGTTTGAACTTTAAATAGTATATTGAAAAGGACTTTCCTTTATGTTGGATACTCTTATAAATATAATGATATGGTATTAATACCTTCCTGTGCTATGGTTCCTTTCCTCTTTTATGGTTACTCTCATCTTTTCTATTTTTTTAAAAATTAAATGGTCAAATGATTTTACCAATTATATGAACATGAGATTTAAACTTAATTCCAGTGATTTAGAATGATGTCTTGTGGATCCTTTATGTTTTTGGTGCCAGTTTATCTACACAAGTTTACGTGTTGTTATATTCCTTTGGAATTGTTATTCATAAAGTTTTAGTGCATGTATGTGTGAATTCTAGAGCTTTAGATTTATCCATCTTCATTTACTTGCATTGGGTAATGCCCATTTGTCCAATTTTGTATCAAAGGGTTTTTGTTGCTAGACTGGAATTTTGTTTAGAGCAAAACTTTAATTATTTTTCTTGTGCCATTAGAACTCCATTTTTTCTAAAGGGGCATTTTTTGTGGCTATTATTTATTTTCTAGAGGATTTCCACCTCACTAATTAGGGTTATTCCACCTATATGTTTGTCTTTCATCCTTGGACCAGCCCATGAATGCATACAACGTGCTTTCAGGTTGTTTCCCTTCTTAAATCATGATTGATTTTTCCTCCTTGGGTGTTTCCTTGGATCGTTTGTTTAGTTTAGTTGGTAATGGGGTCGAAGTGGCCCACAACATGTGTGCAATGCTTTAGCTACCAAGCCTCAGTTTAAGTTGCTTGGTATTTCAAAATGGGTCCTTTAGTTTTCGTTTGTGTGTTTTTCTACTGCACTGTTTGGGGAGAGCCTTAGTTATGGAAACCCTTATTTTTTTAACTTGTACCAAATCTCAATTGGCATTCCTTGGGAAAATTTCTGATAGAAATTTAAAAGGTTTGTTGTAGAACCCAAATTACCTTACCATTAAGGCTGTGAAAATGGTATTGGGGAGGAGGTTCATGACCACTACCGAGAGATACTGGGTGAATTCTGATATCACTTCTCGCTTTGTGGCATCCTTACTAGATCTTCATGCCAATAAGGTAACTATTCTTCAGTTGACACAATGATTTTTTTAAACTCGCCTTTCTTCAAGGCTTAGATGTGGTACTAGACATTGCTCGATTAGGAGAGGGAATTCCCCTCCCACATGATTTATTTCATCCAGACCAGACTATATTGACATTGAAATTCTTCCTTTTTTATCAAATGCTAATGAGTCAGATTATTGGGTACATCATTTCCACACTAAAAATTCTTATGAATTTCTTGATCATTTGTATCAACTCATGCTTGTGAAAGATTCTAAATAGATTGCTCATTTTATTGCTTATGAGGCATATGGAGTCCAGTTTCCAACTCAGTTTCGAAAGTTGTATATAAAAGTATATATTTGTTCAATTTTGTGTTGCCCTAACGGTTAGGGATAACTAGTCACTTCATGAGTAGGCTTTAGAGGCAAAGATTAGCATAACTTTCTTTGCAACCATTCCAGTTTCAGTCTATCATCTATGTGGCAAGTTTATGGAATCATAATCAATAGTTGTTCATTTTGCATGTATAGAACAGTATGTGGCAAAATAAAGATACTTTTATAACCTTTGTAATATACTTATAAGCTTCCTATATCTACGATAAAGGCATGTCATTTGTTAATTGCTTAATCTGATCAATTTTATGTTTCCACTTATGGAATTTCCTTATTATGGTAAAAGGGTTCAAAATATATGTTGCTTGTAACTCTATTTCTTTTGGTATCCGGTGCTAGAGAAAACTAATTTCATTACAGTTATGGATGAATTTTTTTCCAATGCAATTTGTTGTCTTCGTGTTCTTTTTTATTTATTTTTTCCTTAATTATTGTGAATTGCCTCTTCTTGGAATGATAATATGAGTTTTGTGGTTTCGTGGTTTTACGCAACCTAAGTTTGTTATGATTGTTATGATTTGATTTGCTTCTCTTTGTTTATATATTATTCCATATTAGTTCATTTATAAGAATGAAATCAGTTTTAGGTTCAAGAGTGCGTACCTTTCTTGTGGTTTAGGCCTTTTAAGATTGAGCACTTACCATGTGCTTGGCCACGTTACCTTTCTTTGAACTTCTTCGTTGTGCTCATTTTCCTTCATCTACTTTCTCTACTTGGATTATTGTTTCCAGATCCTGCCATGCCTCTGTTTATGTTGTGGTTAGAAAAATATTTGTTTGATTAATGCCATGGTTTGCTAATTTATCTATAGCCTTGTTTGCTTCCTACATGTGGCTGATTGAAATAATTTGCACTTCTTCCATGAGTTCTTTAATTGTATTGACTTTTGATTATAATTTCCAATCTCCAATCTAGCTTTTTATGATGGCACTTACACATATTGTCGAATCACATTCTAACTCGATAGAGCTCAACCCTTTTTCCTTGAAGAGTAGTAAACTGTTTACGATACCTTCTATTTTTGCCACATTATTTGTTGATGGTGGGAGTTTAACTGATCTAGCTGTAATTAGTATGCCCTTCTCATTATGGATAATGCATCCTACTCCTGATAGTCCTAGATTTCCCTAGGATGCACAATCCGTATTTAATTTCAATCTTCCTTTTGTGGGGGGCACCAATTGGCTTTATCCCTCCTTGCTTTTGAGTTTGGGGCTAGTTGGAACGATGATAGGATTTTCAAGTCCTTCCATTTCTTTATCAATATTTCATCGCAGCATGTGGATTTGGTTTTCCTTTGTATCTTAATGTGGGCATTCAACCATTCTACTATATTTCTTTCAATGGTTTGTATGATTTCCTCAACCTTTTTGGCTTTATCCTAAAAGATTATTTTATTGCATTCTTTCCATATATTCCATATCAAAATTAAGGGAGTTGTTTTCCATATTTTCCCCCATAGGGACTCCTTCAAGTTTGGCCAACTAGTGAATAAATCCCTTAGCTTATTATTTCTTGGGGCCCTCCACTCCAATTTGTTCTGTAACCAATCCCAATAGTGTTCTACGAAGGGACAATTTAGGAGTAGGTGATCCAATTCTTCTTCATTCTTGTAGCACATTACACATCTTCTTGGGCCTTTGAAGCCTACAAATTTCAATCTATCCCTTGTTAGGATTCTCCCATGTAGTGATGTCCAGGTGAATGCCCCATCCTTAGGGAGCACCCATTTACCCTAGCAAATTTTTTTGGGCTAGTCACCACTTTCTTACTTGATTTGTATCTAATAACCCATTTTAACTATGTATTTTCCCGATTTGGCACCACACGGTCAAATTATCTTGTCTAATTGAGTATTCAGACTTACCTTCCTTTCTTGTATTATTTTTGTGAGCTTCTTTTTTGCTAACTCATCCATGGGGAGATCAACTAGGATCTGCCATTGAATTCCCCCATTTGTGTCCGTCCTAACATAGTCATGTACACTTCTACCAAACCTATTATCAATAATATGGATATGGGGTGCTAATTTTGGGTACTCTTTTAAATGTTTGTATTTTCCCCATGAGTCCTTCTAGAAGTTTTCTCCACTCCCATTATTGATTTTCCATGTTATGTGGTCAGTTATTACATGCCTTGAGCTTTGCATAAAGCTCCAAATGTGAGATCCATTTCTTGTGTTTGTTATTGTCAGGATCCTTTCTGGTTCTGGAATGTCCAAGTATTTCTTTTGCATTACTCTGCACCATAGTAGGGATGGATTTTGGTACATTTTCCAAACTAACTTAGCCCTTAAGGCTATGTTTTGTAACTTAAAGTTTCTTATACTAGCTCCTCCCTCTTCCTCGAACCTACATAATTTTTCCCATCAGATTAGTGGGATTTTATGTTCATTTGAGCCTTCCCACAAAAAATGTTTAAGTATACTTTCTATCCCTACTATAGCTTTAGATGTTAGCTGCATACAAGACATTGAATATATAGGGATTGTTGATAGGACTATTTTAATCATCGTTATCCTTCTTGCTAATGTCAACCATTTTCCCCTCCAACTTAGAGCTTTGTTATTGCACCTTTCTTTGATTTTTTCCTGTAGGCCAGTCCAAATTATGCCCTTGAATAAAGGAACACCCAGATATTTATAGGGTAACTCATCAATTGAATAACCCATAATTCTAACAATTCTTTTTTGCAATGTTTTCTTTGTGTGGAAGAAATATATCTTGGATTTTTCCATATTTATTTGTTGACCTGAGATGTTACTATATTCCTGTGAACATTCTCTTATATTTTCTGCCTCTTGAATGGTAGCTTCTCCATATACAAATGTGTCATCCACAAACTATTGGTGAGTTAGAGCTTCTAACCCTTGCACAATTTGTAATCCTCTCCATACGCCTTGTTCTTGTTTGGAGGCTATATGCCTACCTAGGGTTTTTTCCATAATAAAAAATAGAAAGGGGGAGATTGGGTCTCCTTTCCTTATCCCATTGGAGCTTTAGAAGAAACCGCATGGAGAGTTGTTAATCGGTATTGATATATTGTGGAGGAAATGCACTCAAATATCATCTACAACCATTCTTGGCCAAAACTAAACTTCTCCATGATTTTGATTAATAGTCTCCACTTTACCTTATCATATGATTTTCTTATGTCCAACTTTATCATCATACTTTTCTTTCTCTCTTTGTTTATCATGTGGAAAACTTCATTGGCAAGAATGATACTATCCACAATATCCCTTTTTGGAGTAAAAATACTTTGGTTTTGTGATATGATCTTTTCCAAAACCTTCTTAAGCCTATTTTCTAAGGAATTAGAGAGGATATTGTATATGTTATTGCATAAAGAGATGGGGTGGTAATCACCAAAATTCTCACATACTCCTTCTCAGGGAAAATTACTATCATAGTATTGTTTAGATCTTTCACAAACTTTTTGTGTCTTCTAAAATCATATATTAATTCCCATATTTCATTTTTGAAAATATGCCAACATTTTTTATAAAAGAAGGCTGGATACCCGTTTGGACCTGGAGCTTTGTCAGGGTGGAGCTAGAACTAGCCACCTTTATCTCTTCTTTAGAAAAGGGTTCGGTTAGCATTTGATTGTCTTCTGGCATAATTAGCTTGGGGATGTTTGCTAAGATTTTGTTGTCATTGAGAACTTCCTTGTCACCTTCTAGTGCTAAGACATTTTTATAAAATTTAACTTCCTCTTCCTCAATTCCTTTTTATTCTTGGATCAGGATTCCTTCTATAGATTGAATACTTGATATCTTCTTTTGGGCCTTTTTAATTTTGGATGTATTATGAAAAAACTTGTTGTTTGCATCCCCTTCTATTAACCACACCTCTCTTGACTTAGTTCGCCAGTACTCCTCCTCCCTGGAAAAAATTCTTCATATTTTTCCATTAGTGTTTTTTCTCTTAGGTAATCCTCCTGGATCATATCTTCTTTTACAAATTTATTATTTAGTAGTGACAATTCTTCCTCCAGTCTTTCTTTCTTTGAGAAGATATTTTTGAAGACTGTCTTATTCCATTTGTGTAACTTATGTTTTATGCACTTTGGTTTACACATAAAAAATGAAAATTTTGGTCCCACTATATTTGGGGGCCTCTTTCCACCATTTATCAATTGTTTCAATCAGATCATCCCTTCTAAACCACATTTTTTCCATCTTGAAGTAAGACTTTGAGTTTTTGTTTTCTTTTTTTAGTGGCATTTTTACTGGATAGTGGTCTAACCTGACTAATGAGAGGATTTCTACCTCTATGGACTAGTCTTCATCCAACCAATCTTGAGAATAAATGAACTCGTTCTAACTTCTCTTTTATGTAGCAACCACCATTTTTCCATTTGACCAGGTATAAACACCATTTTTGATAGGTACCTCTATGAGATTGTTATGGCTAAGGAACATACCAAAGGCCACCATTGAGGGAGATGCTATTCTGTTACCACCCCACTTTTCCTCTATTCTAAGTACTGTGTTGAAATCTCCCCCTAAGATTATTCTTTGCATATTCATTTGGGATATTTTTTGACCCAAGGTGTTCCATAATTTCTCTTTTTCACCTCTCTTGATGGGCCCATAGATATTGAATAGATTGAAGACTTTATTGTTCTTTATATTCTTGATATTGCACAACATTCAATTTGGCTACTTTTCGATTATATTCACATCAACAACATTGCTTTTCCATAGTATGCCTAAGCCTCCTATTGTTCCAAAGGCTTTGGAGTAAGCCTCCTCCCATCCAAAGATATAAAAGACCTTCTTGTTTTCCTCCTCGATCTTGGTTTCTTGCAGGAGAATGATATCTATGTATGCCTTTTCTATTTGGTGTTTGATTAGACACTATTTATTAGGGGCATTCAATCCCCTAATGTTCCATGATCTTCATGGTTCTTCCTATTGGGAGTGCTCTACTCCCTTAATGTCTTGTAGAAAATTCTTAATTCTTTTCAACCCTTTCTCATGGGCCAACTCCTCCCTGATTTGATTTCTTGACTTCCTCCCTTTCTTCTTTTTATTTTTCTTTGGAAAATCCAAAAAGTGTGCTATTGTTTGTGTTATGCTCCTATTCTTGATTATGTCGATCTCGTCAACTTCTTCGTAGTCATTTTCCGATGAGAAGCCTTCTATCTCCTTTGTTGGTTGATTGCAAGGGTCTACCTTTGTTTGTGTGGGTTCCACCTTCCCTAGTTCTTGGATATTAGCTTCCTCTGTTTGCTTGTGATTTTGTGTTTCCTTCTCTATAGCTTGACTTTTTTGCATTGGGCTTGGGACTGGTGGTGTTTTTGTGTGTATCTCATGTGCCACCTTTACCTCCTTCCTTATTTTTATTTGGTTTATATCTGAGGCTTCCTTGGGGCTTGGAGTCCTACTTTCCCTTATTGCTTTATTGGTTTCCTTTTTTTCCACACCTACTTTGTTTTTGGGGGAGCCTTTTATTTTTCTTTATTATTTTCTTTTGGGATCCTTTTATGTCTTGGAGTTTTCTATTCCTCTATTTCAATGCGCTGTTTCCAGATCCCTACATTGGATTTGAGATTTATTTCCTTAGGGATTTCTTTTATTGCTACTATCTTGATTCTTGCATAAAGATAAGTGTTTTCTTTAAGCAAAGGGACATCAATTTTTACTAATGTTCCCAAGGACCTTCCAATCTTCTCCAAGCATTTCTTAGACCAGAATTTGAGGGGTAGATTGTTTAGCTTGATCCATTTCGCATATGAGTATGATGTGTGAATTCGAGGGTTAAAATTAGTTTCCCATTTCTATGTGTAGATGGGATGACCACCTATTTCCCATTTACTCTAATTCAAGGCCTTATCTCTATTTTTTGTAGAGAGGAAGACCATTATGAAGAAGCCATTAGGGAGAAATTTTATCCCATGGTTTTTTTTTTTTATGCTCGATCAAACCCATTCTTCTATTTCTTTTCTCCCTTTCCATGGTCTGAGAATTTTACATATTATTATGGCCAGGTCTTCCAAAATTCCTTTTCTTCCTTTGTTTCCTCTTGGACATCTATTTCAATTGGTTCTTTTGTTTTTTTCTTTTGCAAGGGCTTCATTATCCTTCTTTGCAATGGGTTGAGGAGTTTGTTTGCTTTTACTTCTCCAATCCTTTTCTCTTTGTTTGTTTATGGGGGGGTGGTATTCGGGTTGCCTTGTATTTTGTCCCACCTTATGTGCCTATGTGTTTTTAGGTTTTTTTGGAGCTTCTTTTCTTGTGGTTGCTGTCCACATCTTCTTCTTGTCTATTTCAATATGGTTTGTCCAATTGACGAAATGTGGCTTTCTAAAATCAATTCTATATTTTACTTCCTCCATTTTTTGTGGCCTTCTTCTTCTCCACTCATCCTTCTCTACCTGTTCTATTCTTCTTTTGTTTGTCTTTTCTTTCTTAGGCCTTTTGTTTTGTTCCATTCCTCTTTATTTTCCAAAATTTCTATTTGCAGATTTGTAATGAAGTTCGTGTCCCAATTGATTCACATTTGATGGATTCGCATGTAAGTTCGCATTCAGAAATAAAATTGCAAGCAAAGATAAATTTAGGTCGATTTGATTTTATCAGGATATAACTATTAACCTATTATAATCAAATAATGACAAGTATTAACTATTAACCTATTTTAATTAAAATAGTTTCAACATTGTTAATAGTCTTTAATCAAAGTGAAAAATAAAATATCAAATGAAAGACTAAGTGTTTGGGCACCAAAAAAGAAAGGAGGTTCTCTTTGTTCCACCCATGTAGAAACAAGGAGTATTTCTAAGGTTTTATGGAATATGGTTGAAGGAGTCTTCCTCCTTTTCAAGGCATGAGTAATGTTCAGCTAGTCAAGGCACCCACATTGCTGAGAAGATCACATGCAATGTTGTAGAATGGGAGGGAAGACTTGGCATGATATATGGAGTTTTCCAGGAGTTCACCCACATCCTTCTAAGTTGCATTCCTTACATGTTGCCACATGTTTTAGGTTCACCAAATAACTATACAACCCATACATGTTATCTTTTTATATCTTCTCAAATTTATGTATATGTTGAATTACTTGAAAATATAAAATTTGATAAATTAAGAGAAAAGATTGAGTATGAGAAAATATCAAAGGATATATTCATACTGTATTGCAAAGTTTTCTTGAAAGACCTTCACATATCCCTATCTCTTTCAAAGAAAGAAAGAATAAGCATCTTCTTTCCCATGCAATAAACACTGGAAGATTTCATTTTAAGGGCCCAATAACCTTGATAAACATTGAATACACATGTTTCAAAGGTTTTTTAAAGACCGCCAAATTCATGAGATTTGTCAACCTAGAGAGTTCATCAAGAATACCTAGAGGTTTATTTGATGCTTGTTGGTCCTTTTGAAGTTATTAAAGGGTGTAAGATGATAAAGTAGGACATTTTACCCCTACATAGTGACATGAAGGTGAAATAGAGTTGAAAGACAATGTTAATCTTCCATCATAAAAGAGTATGGTGATCTAGAGAAAAGGTTTGCAAGTAAAGAGAACAAGTTAAACAAGGAAACTTCTTGGGCGTGCAAAGGAGGTTAGCCTACTTTTTAGCCTTGTAAGCTAGTCAAAAATGGTTCCTATATGCTCTCTTATGCTTGGGATGAGCTATAGGACCATAAGCTAGCATTTTCAGTTAGTTCTTTCATGTATTTGAGTTGTAGAAGCAAAAAAATAGAGCATTATAACTTAGTTTTCTTAGTCACAGCTGAGAGATACATTTTATAACACATTTTCAAAGCAAGCAATACATACTTCAGACTCGTATTTGTTGTAAGAATACATTTATTTCAATAAAATCCAATAATTTTCCTTCTCAACAACTGATCAAAATAAATTGTCTCATTGTGTGCAAATGAATGATTGATGTATATTTTTGTGTTTTATGTTTAAATCCTCAAATGTATCATCTCATTTCCAACACCTTTAGGGAAAAAAATGTATGTTTCATGCATGTCATAGGTTATGTTCCTAAAGTCTAAAGGCTACAAACATTCCAACTTTCTTATGAAATACTTATGCATGAACATGTTGAAAACTTGAGTTGTGTAAACACTAACTAAAAAATTGAAAGATAGTGTGTCAAAATAGTAGTGTGAGTCATTCTAGTTTGGTGAATCACCCTTTTAGTCATTCCAAGTTCATCTTTATGTTTTTTACTTTACTGTTTTCTCAACAACAACAATAGATAGCTTAGTTTAGTGATAGAACCAAAGGGAACCAACCCTCTTTGGAGGTTCTTTTCCACCATAGGTGACCCACAAACCTAGAAAGGATCCCATGTTTCACCAGTAGGAAAATCCTTTTTTGCAACTTAACAAGGGTGCACTTGTAGGTTATAACAGTTTTTGGCATATGCCCTATGGGACTATTTGAACTATAAATAGTCAAAACATAAACTTATACTTGTTGGTTTTTATATGTTACCAATAGTTTATAAGCTTTTTGAAGTATTTTTGAACATATTTTGCGATTCTAATACCTATTTTTGAAGAAGACAATGCATAAACATCATATTGGAAGAGTGAAAACTTGGGGAAGTTTAGTTCCTTTTAAATATATACAAATTTCTCTAGCTAAGAGAAAAGGGAGGATATTGAAAAGGAGCCCAACTTTCACAAGAAGAGTCCATTCTACACCATCCTCAAGAAGAGTATCTTCTCACACTCTAGTAAATCAATTACCTTTGGTTCCTATAATCACACTTAGGAATCATGGTTTTGTCCCTTTCAATCAAGGCAACCCACTAAATTTGCAGCAACATGATGATATCCCCTTGGTAGCCTTGGAAAGTGTGCTATTTTACATTGGTGAAGATCATACTACACCAAATGAGCATATAAAATATGTGGCTACACTTTATGCAGTCCACCATATTACTAAAGAGAATGTTGTAGTGAGATTACTAGTAGCATCTTTCAAAGGCAAGTCATTGCAATGGTTTAGAGGGTTGAGGGTGAACTCAATAAACACTTGGGATTAGCTAGGAGATCATCTTTTCAAGAATTTTGAGAACAAAGTAGACCATTTATCTCTAGTACAATAGCTAGCCACTTTCAAGAGGGCTCCTAATGAGCACATGACGAACTTCAATCTCCATTTCCAAAGGACTTGGGATAGAATCCCATTATTGGTAAGACCTTTAGCCCAACATGCTTTTTTGTATTTTTTAGGGCTTTTAATAGTGATATTTCAGTAATGATTCAATCTATGGGTGCAAACATACTCCCTGGTGCATATGAGATGGATATACGAGCAAAGAATAGCCTCATTCAAGCTAGAAAAATTACACCAAGAGCCCCAATGCCTATTTTTACCCAAATGTATCCAGTTGTTCCTATGCAAGTGCTACAAATGGCCCCTCTACCACCTGCTCCTATTCAAGAAAAAGATGTCCCAACCCATTTTTTTGAGATGCAAGGGATAAAAGGCCGTCTTCAAACATTTGGGAATGAGTTGGTTAACCTCAAAAAGTAGCAATTCCAAAACTACAAACCTTACCAACCCCCAAACCAAGCACAAGGCCAACCAAATCAAGAAAATAGGTTGCCTTATCATGCAAATAATCAAGGCCCAAGGAAAGCCCTTAACCCAAGGCCATTTCAAGCATACAACCCAAATGTGGCAAGCTCATCTAAAGAGCTATTACATGTCCAACATAATCTTTCTCAAGATTATAAATGGTCTTTTCCTTGTAATTAGCCCCATAACCGGTCCACTTATTCAAATGGGGTGATTAACCAAGCCTTAATGGTGCAAAATGTGTCTAGATTGCAGCCAAATACACCAAGTGAAAACCCTTACAACACCAAGAACCTCCTCCAAGTGACACTAGACTTCTAAATTGGCAAGGAGAGGAGTTTTGTGGGGTTAACCAAGACTATTCTTCTATAGCAGCCAACATAATATGGAAAAAGAGGGTTGTTGAAATGGGACAACCATCAAATAAGGAGCCTTATTAAGCTCCTAGAGTAAACCAAGAGGCTGCTGGCCCATCTACATCTCATGTATCATATGTCTTGTAAAGAAATCAGAAAGGCACCACCAAAGAATAACTTGGGAATTAGTCCCAAACATCACACTTGCAAGGAGATACTACTATTATGAAGGCTCATCAAAAGGTAAAAATTGTTCCTTTTAACATACTTGAACATATGAATAAGTCTAATGTTAGTATGTCTATGTGGGACTCTTTGTCTATCCCAAGCTGTAGAGATTTATTGCAAGTTTCCCTATCAAATATGAGTGTGTCAAATGAACATCCTAATAACCAAGATAAGGTTGTACTTACCAACACACCCCAAAATAGTAGTGGGTATCCAAACAAAGAAATAAAGCCACCACCTTTCTATGTGTTATTGATCATAGGAGATAGCTTTGTTTATAATTGCATGATTGATTCATGGGCTAGTAGTTCTATCATGCCTAAGAAAATTATAGATAGGTTAGGTTTGGGATATCAATTTCTTGCAAAAGGGGTAGTTCAACTTGATGGGACAACCATCAATACTATAGGGGTTATTAAAAACTTGATTTTACCTTGCATGCATGTCCTAAATTTTCCATTCCATAAGATGTTTATGTGATTGACTTGCTGCCTTACTTTGCTCTTTGTCTCTCAAGGTATTTCACTGATAAAATAGGTGGCTAATTATCTTCAAATTGGTCACATATGTTGTTTAGGACAAGATATGGAACCAAAGTGACTATCAAATCTGAGTCAATAGAAATAGATCACATAGAACCATATGTACCTTGTGTTTCCAATCCTAACTGTACTATTTTTTACCATGATGAGCATATTGTTGTCCAAGAGCCAAGCACCCAAACTGAGAGTATTCTAGACATTTTATTGGATGAATGGGCAACTAAAAACATTGAAGTTGACCCAAACAAGAATCTTGAAGAGGTAGGCCTAGGTGTTTACATGATTCATGAACAATATTCCATCATTCCTAACCTTCAAAAGAAGGATGAACAACAAGAAAATGAGGTTTGGAAAATGTTTTTTGATGGATCAAGAAGTAAGCACGGAGCTGGTGGGGGTGCTATGCTTGTATCCCAAAAAGGTGAACAATATTACTCAACTTTTCATTTTGATTTTATCTATATTAACAACACAATTGAGTATGAAGGTCTTGTACATGGTTTGGAATTGGAAAGGAAAAGGAAAATAAGTTTCCTACAAGTGTTTGGTGATAGTGAATTGATTGTGAATTAGGTAAGAGGCTTTTGTGTGACCAAAAATGAATTTCTTAAGTCCTATAAGCATAAGGTATGGGATATGATAGAATAATTTGATGCTTTTAATCTACTATCTGTACCCAGAAATCAAAATAAACATGTTAATAGGTTGGCTTCCATAGGTGCCCAATTTGATATTCCAAATGATATTAAAAATAATAAGGTAAATATTATGTTAATGTGGTAGTAAGGTGATCTATTCTTGATAATAATGTCCAATGGAAAGTCTTTAAAAGTGATGAATAGGTGCTCAAGTTTTTACTTGAAGAAGCCAATTTTGTAGTTGGAAATCAAGAAAAGTTACAACAATAGTATAGTGATCAGATTATACAACTAAGAATAAATAAATTACCAAAGTATTTGGTCACTTTGGAGTCCATATTAGTTCAGATGATCAGCTAGAAAATTGAAAAACCAACATGCATGTTAAACAAAAGCACTATGAAGAGGTGGAAATTTTTAGAGGTAAGCTTCTTAAGATTGGTAAGCTTTGTTCTCAAGAGGATAAAGAAGATTTTGTTTCACTTTGTCAAGATTTCTATGATATATTTTCTTGGAAATATTTTGATTTAAAATTTTTTAACCCCAAGATTTCCCAACATACCATTGAGCTTGAGCCAAATGCAAAATTAGTGCAAAAATAAAGATCTTTGAACCTCGAGCTTGAGCAACTCATGAAAAGGGAATTGAATAAGCTAATTGAGGGTAATATCATTTTCCCAATCAAACACACCTCATGGGTTTCCAACCTTATTCCTATTAGAAAGAAAAGTGGGGAGATAAGACTTTTTTTTGACTTTAGGGACTTGAAAAAGGCATCACTTAAAGATCATTACCCGCTGCCCTCTATGGAGCAAATTTTACAAGTTGGTGTAGGTTTAGAGAGGTTTTCTTTACTCATAACCAGTGCTAGTGAAAGATGAAGATCAGTATAAGAAATCCTTCACCACCAAGTGGGGAACAATGACATACAAGAGAATGCCCTTTGGTTTGTCTAATTCTAGTGCAAATTTTCAAAGGGAAATGGACATGGATTTCTAAGGGTTAATTTAAGAATTGGTGTTGATTTATCTTGATGACATTACTATTTTTCAAAGAATGCTAATGAACACCTTTTTCATTTGAGGCAAGTGTTTGATAGGTGTAGGGAGTATGGAATATCCCTTAACCCCAAAAAGTGCATCTTTTTGTCCATGAAGGTAAACTCCTTGGACATGTAGTCTCAAAACATGGAGTTACCATTGATCCTAAAACAGTAAGTGCCATTCTTACTTTTCCTTTGTCTAGTCACAAAAAAGGTCTACAAAGTTTTCTTGGTAGGATAAATTTCATAAGGAGGTTTATTCCTAATGTAGCAAATCTTTTGGAACCTCTAACTGCCATGTTGAAGAAAAATATTAGTTTTCGCTAGTCAAGAGAAGGAAAGAACAGTTTTGAGGCCATTAAAGAAGACATAGCAGCAACACCTACATTGGTAAATAATAACTTTTTCCAAATATTTCATTCTTTATGATTTTGGTAGCATAAATACCATCTCTGCTATGTTGATACAATAAAATGATGATGATTTGGAGCAACCAATATCATTTTTTAGTCAAGGCCTAGAATGTTATGAGAAAAGTACTCTTTTTTTGAGAAACATGTAATTGCTATGATTAGAAGTCTGAAGAAATTTTACCATTTGGTTTCTAATAATAAGATTAAACTAATGGTTTCCCACCCAAGTGTTAAAGAGTTCTTGTTGAGTAAATATTTTGGTGAAAAAAGGGTTGGATGGATCACCAAAGTGATGGAGTATGATTTGGAAATCAAGGTCACAAAGATGGTAAGAGGTAAAGGACTATATGAACAACTAGCTATTGGGTTAGAAAATGATGAAGGAACTCAAGAGGAGGCTTTCCTCATGACAAGTAATGAGCCACAAACTGTTGCACCATCAATGGGTATTAGTTGGACACATGAAATGGTCCATTATCTTCAAATTAGTGAGTGTCCCAAAGAGCTAAACAGTGCCAAAAGGAGATATTTCAGACTTCAAGCAATCCCTTACGTCCTATTGAATGGTGGTTTTTTAGGAAGGATTATAATTGTGTCCTTTTGAGATGTGTAGAATCAAATCAAATTGACAAAATATTACATGAGTTTCATGATGGACTAGCTGGAGGTCATTTTACACTAAAGGAAACAACCTTAAAAGTCATGAGGGCTTGTTATTATTAGACTTATCTCTTCAAGGATGCACATGCATGGGCAAGGAAGTACAAAAAAGTGCTAGATTTACAAGCAAAAAAATTTTAGTAGCTTTACCTTTGCATCTAATTGTTGTAAAGGGGGAGTAAAGCATTAAAAAAAATAAAAAATGAATCAAACTAACTTAATTCAAAAATAAGATTAAGATCCCATAACCCATTACTCATGAAATAAAGCTCTAAAATTACAAAATCAAACAATGTAATCTAAAAGACAACTTGAATTGAACTCAAAAATTTAAAACATATACCATCCCATGTTGGAGTTGTGTTTGCATTGATGTTTGGATGTCGGATTGCTTGATTCAATGGAAAGCCTCCATAATTGATGTTGCAAAATATTCAATGTGCGTAAAATGTTGAACTAGAATGTGATGATAACTCGTAACATGCTCAAGAGATAATTGTGCGGTGCTTCGCTTATGTAAATTCTAGATGATTTGTGTGATGGTAGAGGAGTGTTTTATAGATTTCACATTTCAAGATGGACTGTCAAGATTTCATAGTAAAAGATCTTGATCAACATTTCAAAACCGTTGAGAGGAATTACATTGGAAGAATTAGTGGTTTTAGATTGCATAATCTGTGTGATTGATGAAATCAAGTTGAGTATTTAGTGGGATTGAAGAAATAGATTGAGAGGTTAGTGGGATTGAAGAATAGATGGGTTAGTTAGGAAATAGATGAATTAGTTAGCCAATCAGAGTGAGCAATCAGTGGTCGTGATTTGATCACTCAGAAAGGGGTGAGGATAATTAATTAAATGAATATTTAATTAACATTTTTGAGTTGAATGTGCAAGTCATGTTTGACTTTAACAAATAAAGTTGTATTTGTTTGTTGACTATGTTGAATGGTTTTGAATAATTAATTTAATTATTTAGGTTTAGAAAGGGAAAAGTGATTTAGTTAAAATATTAAGTGATACTAATTTTATTGGTTTAGGAAAATAGGGTATATTAGCAACATAATTAAATAATTTGTGGTATTTAATTAATCAAGAGGAATAAAGTTAGATAAATGATGAAATAGTGAATTAATTAAATAATTTAAAGATTATTCAACTAATAGAGAAAAATAGGGTTTTTGATGCAAATGATGTTTAATGTAGTGATATTAATGATAATGATGTCGATAAATGGAAAAATGTCATTTAGGATGTGTGATAAGTGTTAGGTCATTTTAACGTGTCTACATTTTTCCCCTCTTTGAGTCAAAGTACTGGTTGCTTTGTTTCAAAGAATTCGATGTTAAGATCAAGATTTAAAAAAAATTATATTCCCCACTATTCCCTAGAGGTCAACGGAAAGATAGTACGACATTGGGCTGCCCCCTCGAGAGGTTGGCCGAAAAATCATTTTTTGGGTCAGGCTTGTGATAAGGTTCAATTGTAGTTTAAATGCATAGAGGAAAAAAATTAAGCTTATAGGACCTTTGTTTATTGTTTAGATGTTCTTGGGTGCTCATAATTTCAACCTAGGAGGGTTTCCTAGGTAAAAAATTAGGGTTTGAGGGGTAAAAATAGGGAATTAGGGTTCATTTCACCTCATTTGCACTCTCAGTCCTTAGTGATTTCTTTTCTCTAGAGATCCTACTTTGGAGATTGTCAATTCACGATGCCAAGGATTGCAAGTGCCCCACATCGTGTAGAGGCGGTCCATGAGTTAGGGAGGACCGTTGGCGTAGGTATTGTGGTATGTACCTCTTCCGTTCCTATTTTTGTCTTGTTATTTTTGAGTAATTAATGCTAGAAATATTTTTTGTTAGTAGCGGTAATTTCATGAAATTTTTGCTTTTGTTTCAATTCAACCACTATTGCGCTTTGTTCTTGTACCGCTTTTGATATTTTTAATTTCTACTGATTTTTCTGTGTTCTTTTGAAAAATTTGTTCACTTTTGATGATTGCAGTTGCTTAAAATGTTCGTTATTGTCTTTTGACTTGTGAAATGGTTGTGTTTGTGAATTTTTAATGCTATTGAAAAAGTTGTTCGCTATTGCCATTTTTGAACACTATTGCATTTTTTGATTACTATTGCCCAAAATAGGGTTGCTATTGCATTTCCTGATCGCTACTGTCAAAAAACTAACCGCTATTGTCAATTTTGAAAGTTTTAGCTAGTTTGTTCATAGTCTTCAGTTCATGATGTGTTTTTTTAGAAAATTCTTGAAGTCATGGGTTGGATGTTTGCAGGAAGTTCTTAAATTGCTTTACTCTAGAGAGCAATGGCTGCGACAGTTGTTTGACCTGCTCATTGGTTTCTTCGAGGTTGAGAGAGATTTTTTGGATGTTGTGGGCCTGCGATACATTTATTACATGCCTAAGATTCGATGTCATAGGGAAATGATGACTGCCCTTGTAAAGAGATGGAACTCTGAGTCGTTGTCTTTTTATTTGTCAACTGGAAAGGCCACCATCACTTTGGAGTATGTCTAAAGGATTCTCTAAATTCATATTCATGGGGAGTTCATTACCTATGATGTTAGATAGGGTACCCATGCTATGCGACAAGTTATCGATGTTAGACGTCTTCAAGTAATGGAATCAGAGATATAATTATCTCTATTTGTTGACAACAAAAATCCTGTATCTTTCGCTCTATGTGGTTTGATCTTGGGGTTCATAGTACCTGATCGTAGAGGTAGACAATTTCCTGTTGGTTGGGGCATCTACATTGGGCTAATGTTTGGGCACGACATGAGGTATGCATGGGGCCCATGTCTCCTAACACATTTATATAGAGATATGCATGAGGTTTCCTATCAAGGAGGTAGTTCTATCTCCGTTGGTGTGACATTGTTACATGTATGGTCCTGGGAGCATATCTTGGTGACTAGACTAGATAGTGTTATGGATTAGGATCTAGAGGATCCATATTCTTACAAATACTTTGATTTTATGCACTATACCTAGCTTGGCCAACTATCTTATTGGTGTCGTGTTTTTGATGATATTCTTGATTTTATTTGGAGACCATGGTTAGGCTGTGAGGCTTGGCATGATGATGAGGAGCAACCCCCTTACTGTTGAAAGACATGATGGTTGATTGGTCGTGTCGATTATCTTCTTGAGTGTTACCTACCGGATCGGGTTCTTCATCAGTTTGGAGAGTGGAAGATGCGGTTTGGAGATGACTAGCATGCTCATTTCAAGAGGAAAACCTGAGAGGTTAGGGTGTGGGGGCCACAGGCCTCCTCTACAGATGTTGTAGATGAGTTTTTCTGACTTGCCCCATTTGGATAGGGTTGGCCAGTAGATTTGGGAGATCTTGGTATGACAAACAAGTATGAATAGTTGTGGGCTTGTCGTGTTCCACTTCATTTCACAAATCTTGTTGGCATTGGGCCAACCATAGGGAGAGTTGGTGTGATTGGTCATAGGGTGAGTGAAAACGGCTTAGGATTGCTATAGAACAGTTGGCTAGAGCAAGAAATGATGGACAGTAGGATCAACAGGATGGACGGTAGCCTGATCCGATGCAACATGATCAACTAGTACCACAGGGTCCTCCCCCACCTACGGATATAGTAGCAACAACAAAAATTGCCCAGTTGACAATGGAAAGGGATGCAAAGATCGCATGGAGCTAGGTTGTTGAGGCACAGGTTGTTGTCCTCACTGTAGAGCGAGATGGACTATGATATGAGAGGGATGCTTTTAGGCATGAGCTTGCTACAAAGCAAAAATAGAGACTAGCCGCATAGGTTTCATTTGCCTCCTCCATTCCCCTTGTGCAGTACCAGGTTGAGCGAGATCACTTGCTATAGAGATGTACCTATTATCATATGCTCTATGAGGTCCTCATTCCTGGAGCACAGAGGTGACCTCATTTTGGATAGTCGAGTACCTAGACAGGTGCAGAGTCTGGTGGTCAGTCTGTCAGGTAGCCTAAGAAGCCTTTAGTTGTTCCACAATGTTCTCTCCATTAGAGCCAGGAACAGCCAAGATCCCCACCTCAAGATGACCAATAGGGTTGAGTTTTCTTGAGATTTTATAATGTGTATTATATCAAAGACTTTATGTAGACATGATTTTTGTATATACATTCATTGGCCCAACTGAGGCCTTGTATATATGTATTTTTTGTATATGATATCACACATGTTACTTGATGATGTATATGACATTGTCAGTTTTGATGATATATGAGATATACCATGCTCCGATTCAACTTTATTATGTGTTATGAGATGATTATGGATACTGATGGATATATGTTCATGTTTTGTACTTTTTTGATGTATGCATATGATATGGATGGATGTATGATTTATATCTATGTTTTGAATGATGATTTCCTATGTATATGATAGATGTTGATACATGATGGATGATGATATATTATGTATACGACATGGATGATGATATTGTACATATGTGATGGATGATTATACATGATGTGTGATGTTTTATCATTTTATTATGGTCATGATAAGTACTGATGTATTTGTGGATGCAGGATATATGTGGTACTAATTATATTATGACGTAGGATGAAGCTATTAGTTAGAAGAAATGTTCGATGATTTAGAGATGGATAGAAATGTGATGTTAGTTACTGATGAGTTTTGATTTTTATTTCATAGAGGCTTTGTATCTTTTACTAATCCTTTTTGATATAGCAAATATATATGATGCACCAAGGTATTAATAACCAAGGTGGCATTGTATCCATTGCATGGACTTTGACTCGATACACAAAGAATATTCTTGCTCATACTAGACATATGGAAACCATGTTAGAGTGTATGGTTGAGTTGTGTCAAAACCTCTTGGACCAGCTACACAGAGAGGTATAAAGTACATGTCATGCAACTACTACACGAATTGTCTCAAAACAACTTCCATACACAAAACAAAGCAAGTATTCACCGTGGTAGTATCACAAAACATCTAATAAATAGAACAAACAAAAATTGACAGTTAATGCCACCATTCCTTCTTCTCTAAATCCTTATGGAAATCCTCAAGAGATCCTAGGAATGTGGTATTTAGATAAATAAAAAAGATAAGACTATAAAAAAGATTAAAAAAATGCTACAGTATCACTTGCCATAGTTGTTTTGATGTTTTATGATGAAATCCCTAGATGATGTCTATTGTAGGAATGTTTTATCCATTAAGAATCATGTTTAGGATTTTCTCATAATGATTTTCAAATAGGTATGGTAGTCTATAATTAGGCATTGTTTTAACTTGATAGTTATCCATTCATTTCGATCTTCACTTTGAAAGTTTTTATTTTGATGTTTTTTTTCCTTGTTGATTGCATTGTCAAAGGATGAGGGTGACAATTGCTTATTGTGGATGGAGAGTTTATTGTGGATAGGAGAAAAATGGAGGTAGGACCTTTTGTAATTTTCTATTTTTTTTGAAAGGTAAGGATTTTTTATTATATTGTATTTAAATATAAAATATACATCCATTTGCATAGTAGGAAATTCGGCCACCCGATCAAAAACCCGAGACTACCATACTAACCACAACTAGCATGAAGAATTTCCATAGTGTCTTTTACAAAATTGGCATTGCCATCGCTAGAAACCAAAAACCTCTGCCTCAACCCACCCCACTAGACTAGGCCAGTTAAACGATATTGCAAAAAAAATGAAACATTTCATAGGAACCCATTAGACTGGCAAAGGATTCGAAATCATTTACCCATTCAAAGCCACCAACCGCCATTAACCCTAGAATATTTTTTAGATAATCCACCACCACAACCATGATCATTTGATGGTGCATGAGATTCATCCTATTCAGGTCCAAGAGGAAGAGGAAGAATTTCACTGCCTCGTCTGTATTTCTTAGAAGTTCCAAATCTGCAGGACGCGGAATCCCAGTGCCGATAATCGCCGCCTTCAAAATCTCTTTGATGCCTCCAGCCAAATCCTTCAAAACAAACACACTAGGAGCTCCTTCGTCTCCACCTTGGATACTCGGCTATTTAGCAGAGATGCCAGAAAATGTAGGAAATGTGAGCATTGTCTCTCCCATATTCCTTCCTCTCCAAATGTCCTCTCCCCAAAATCATCTTTACTACTCTGACAACAAGAGGATCATTATTTAGAAGAACTCTCTTCAGCCTCTAGTTGGATATCTTCCAGAACACACCTTGCCTCGCTGTTTCCAGCAGGGAGATTGGAGTATCCGCATCGAACCATGCCAAACCTTCCACCGACACTGCAATTACGAATTTTGAGCTTCCAACCATTGCCAACCTTAGACGACACTAGAAGCTGAACGAAGACTACCCACCCACTCTCCACCATTAATTGCTCAAGAACACCAAGAACTGACTATACCCAACAACTAACGCCTTCACCAAAAAATATAGACTACGGACACCAAGCAATTCCTACTTCACATGAGCTAGGAATAATTACGATGCAAGGCAATCTATATTTGCATAAGCAAATTCATCCTACAATCTTGACCCCTTAAGCGAGGCTTGCCTAAACATGCGAGCTTTGTACTAGTGATAATCATGACACATACTCTCCCTGACCAATGTGACTAGACACATTCACCAACACCCATCTCAACACTGGGCTTTCACGTAGATGCCACCTTTGAGGCCATCAAATTCCCTCCGCCAACATGGAGGGCCGCCTGCCCATCCACCCACTAGCTTTATTCCAAGATTTTATTTATCACTTTTCTATCAGGGCCAGACACACCCATGTTTGACAATTGATCAACCTCAACATTCCCTTCCCTCAAAACATGATTAATCATTACTTGTTCAAAACCTTCCATCCAACCCAAAGCTTCCTTTAATTTCTCACCCAGCTTCCAATTTTTTTTTTTCCTGCAATGCATTTATAACTAAAGTGGAGTCCCCTTCTATTACTACCTTTTTTGCATTGAGTTCTCTGCAAAGATTCAAACCCAAAAGTAAGGCTTGAAATTCAGCTGCGTTATTAGTCCCTTCAGGAAGAGCTACCACCAATGACCCCAAAATTGCCCCATTGCAATCTCTCACAATACAACCCACACCAGATGGGCCATGATTACCTTTTGAAGCTCTGTCAAAATTTAATTTTACCCAACCTGGATCAGGAGGAATCCAGGCCACCTTACTTCACTCTTCTACTGTCGCCACACCTCCCTTACCCACAAATGTAGAAGTCTTGATACCAAACAAGTTTTTTGATATAAAAGAATCCCAAACTGAAAAATTATGCTCTTTGGAGTTCATCTCTTCTAGTCTTGCATTAAAACATTCCACTATACATGCCTTGATCTTGCTTTGCAATCTAGGTAATGACATTTCCTTATCTTAGAAAATCCTCCTATTCCACTCCTTCCAAACTTCCCATAAGGCAATCGAGGGAAACATCAACCAAAGATCTCCAAACAAAGAATGCTTCAAAGGAGAAGGCTAGGAATTCAACTAGGCTAACAATGAATTGGGGGAAGTATTTTTCCACTAAAGGTTAAAGCACAACCACTCCCAGAAAACCTGCGTAATCTAACAATTTAAAAGAAGATGATCCACTATTTCCTTAGCGCTCCTACACAAAGGACATCTAGAAGGACCATAGAAACCTAACTTTGCAAATCTATCCCCATTCAACACCCTACCTTAAGCCGCTGCCCAAGTGAAAATACCAGCCTTAGGAAGACAAGCCTTATTCCAACATAACCTAGTTGGGAGATGAGGTACAGTATCCCCAAAAGAGGCTAAAATTTTGTAACCAACCTTTGCTAAGTAATCCCACTTAGCCAATGCATTCCACCAAATTATATCCCTACCCTGTCTCTTCCAAACACGTCTCCCCTTCAAAGCCTTCTCAAAGGCTTCAACCTCTTGATCCGCCAAACCCAGCTGATGAGGAGATTTTGAACAAAAGTAACCATCTTGGAGATTTGAAGGGTCTTCAATGTAGTCCCAAAACTTATCTCCCCATACTTTTTTAGTTACTTCCTTTACCCAGGTAAGAGAAGGATCCTCAACTAGAATAGGGAAACCTTCCTAGGAGTCCTCCCAAAAAAGAACCTCTCTACCATCTTTAACCTCCTAAGTTAAATAGTCCAGTATGAGATATCTAACATTTTTAATGAAGTTCCAAATATGAGAGCCACCTGGAAGAGATCTAGCCATCAAAAAATTGTTTTCTTCATTATCCAAATATTTGGCTCTTACAATTTTAACCCATTTTAACTCCAGATTTGAATGGATAATCCAGGCCAATTTTTCCCCAAGAGCTTTATTTTGCAGAAGAAATTTTTTTAACCCCACACCATCTTCTTCCCTTCATTCACATACTTTTTGCCACTTAATAAGAGGAAACTTCTTCTGATCCCCACTCCCATTCCAGAAAAAATATTTCAATGACCTATTTATGGATCTACTTGCACCAGCTGACAACTGTAGACAAGAAATCATGTATATGGGGAGAGTTGCGATGATAGAATTTAGCATTGTTAATCTACCTTCCTAAGAGAGCCAATGACTCTTCCAAGTAGAATTTTTTTTCTTTTACCTTTTCTAGCAAAGAGCTCCAAGTGCTTCCATGCTGAATCCCTTTTGCAAGCGGAAGCCCCAAATACTTACACAGAAACAAACCCTTACTAAAATGCAAACACTACAAAATCTGAGCTTCCAACACACTGCTAATATTGAAGAAGAATGCTTCTGACTTGGCTATATTTAACTCCTTACCTTAGGCTAAGGAATACATATCCAAAATACCCTTTAATCTTCGAGCTTCTCTAAGGGAGGCAACCCCAAATAACATTGTATCGTCTGCAAATTGTTGATGGGTGATAGAAGGAAGACTACTAGTTACCTGAAGGCCTTCAATCCATCCAATACATCTAGCCTTATCTAACCATCGACCCAATGCTTTTTCCATAATTATGAACAAGAAAGGGGAAAGTGGATCTCCTTGCCTAAGACCCCTCAAAGTTGGGAAGAAACCCTTAGGTGAACTATTCAAAAGAACCAAATACCATAGACTTGCCACCCAACCAAACAACCAATCTAGCCGATCATGATAAAATCCAAAAGCCTCTAAAAATTTAAACAAAAAATGCCAATTGACCCTATCATAAGATTTTTTTATATCCAATTTAAGCAACATTGTTGGTTTCTTTGTCTTCAAAACTAAATGAATAACTTCTTGCACAATAATTACCCCATCGAAGATTGACCTCCTAGGCACGAACCCTATTTACTCCTCAGAGATGATAATAGGTAAAATTTTCTTTAGACGATTTGCCACTGCCTTAGCAATAATCTTATAGAGAGTGTTGCAAAGGGAGATGGGGAAAAATTCATCCTAGGATTCCGGTTTCTCCTTCTCTGGAATGAGCGCTATAAAAGAATTATTTACCCCCCTTAGAATTTTCCTTGAGCTTCTAGAGTACTCAATTGCCTTTGTAATATCCACACCCACAAAATCCCAACATTTATGAAAAAAGAATGCTAGAAAACCATTTTGGCCCTGGAGCCTTCTCAGGATGAAGGTCAAAAGTAGCTGCATTTAGAGCCTCCATTTGAGTACCCAAAATCAGAGCTAGAATATTCCTTAATATTTCATTCTGAGCACCCAGCTTGGAACCCTCCCAATCATTTAGAAGATTGCTAAAATACTAAATTGCTAAGTCTTTGATTTCTTGAGGACCCTCCAGAAGCCAACCATCCAAAGCCTTTATACTTGCAATCCTATTGATTTCCCAATGAACCTTTGTTGAATTGTGGAAATATTTGGTATTCCTGTCTCCCACTTTAAGCCAAATCTCCTTCAATTTTTTCCTCCAAAAAACTTCCTCCTTAGCCAACAAATCATTCAATACCAAAGTCAGGGCCTTCTCTTGTTCAAAATTTTCATTGTCCATCCCTTGACTAATGACAACCTCCGCTAGGTTTTCCAATTCTGCCTCCACCTTAATCCTTTCCTCAAAAATATTTTTGAAATGATCCTTATTCCACTGCCTTCATTGTTGTTTGACATACTTCAATTTTGGTACAACATTGAACATCTTTGTGCCACCCGGATTGCACTCCCACCACCATTGTTTAATCAAATTGAGTAAATATTGATCCTTGAACCACATCAATTCCAACTTAGATGGGCATCGAACTAGTCCCTTCTCTCCTTCAATTACCAATTGAAATGAAAAATGGTCTGAGCCCACCCCCACATTAATCTGCTATCCATAGTGAAAGGGAAGGCTCCCAAGTTCCCTTTTAAGAGAAACCTATCTAGCTTTTCCGCAATACTACAAAAATCTTTCCTTCTATTAGTCCATGTAAAGCTCCCATTCCCATTTTGTAGCTCTACCAACAAATTTCTCTCCACAAATTTTTGGAAATCAATTTGGGATTGAAGAACTCTACCCACCCCCCCTTTTCTATCTACAGACCTTAAGATGGCATTGAAATCTCCCCCAAGAAAAAAAAAATATCCCTAGGTGACTGATGATTTGATCTAACTCTTTCCACACTTGCCTTTTTTGCAAACAAGATGGACCATAAACATTAACAAGAAGAAAGTGTAGATTTGAGATTAAACTCCTTACCTGACAGACCAACCAGTGCCAATTAGACTCAACTTCTTCCACTAAAATTGATTAGGGTTTCCAAATGGTTAACAAGCTGCCTGATGCCCATTCAACTCTCACACCTAACCATTTCCAAAATTTCAACTTTTTACTGAACTTTTCCAAATCATGATCCCCAAGCTTTGTTTCTTGGAGAAGAACTAGTTCCGCTTGACATGCTTCAATGTGGTGCCTAATCAGGCACTGCTTGTTAGGGGCATTGAGACCCCTAACATTCCAAGTGAGTAACTTGATTGCTATTCAGGAAGAGTCTCATTCTTCCCTAATTTCATCATGGAGTCAATCTTCTTTTGACCATTTGCTTCTCCGTCCCATTTTCATTTTTCTTCCCCTTTTTTTTATTTTCACCACAATTTGGAGAGGACTTAAATAACCCCTTTTGATAAATACCCAACTTAGTATTGGCTGATTCCAATCTTGAGATTGATTTCCTTTTCTTCCCTGAATGGGAACAAAGGCCTTCAGTGCAGTCCGTCGCATCTTTAGTTGTGTGAGAAAAGTGAATATCTTCCACCATTTCCCCTTCTTCGAAATCCCAGGAGCTATTCTTAGCTGCTTTAGCCAAGTCCACAAGTTCTTTGCCAACCTCAATTAGAGAATTCAACTCCACATTTTGGAAATCTTCCCCCAAAATTTCTAGAACCTCAGAAATCTTATCTTCTAAAACCGTGTTCCTTTCAATGCCCTGTTCCACCTCGTTATCCAATTCCGCCTTATCTTCTTGCATTGGTTCTGCCTCACGGGGAATAATTTCCTATACCATAGGCTTTGGCTGAGGTACCAACAATTCCTGACCACTACTATGATTCATCAGAAGAGGGCTTTTGATCACAATTGGCTCTACCCTGCTAACCTCTATTTCTTTAACCTTATACAAAACTTGAGCTTTAGTCAGCATCTCAATGTGCAACAATGAGGCCTCAGGATCCCTTGCTTTACCTACTTTTTGGATCGTAGATCTACACACCAAACGAAACACCAAAGAGTGGCTAGTGAAGGAGTCCACCTTGAGCATCTGAACCCAACTCCCATAATAAAAAAAAAGTTCAATCTCTTCATAGATATGTCGCACCTGATTAGTTTCTACACAACCTCACGTGGGTTGAAGCCTCCTTCACATCTTTTTGCTCTTCTACACAAGCAAAGGTTCCTAGATGATTCCCAATCTCCTTTAAAATACTAGGCTCCCAATATTTTGATGGTAGGTTGGATAATCTATACCAGTCCTATATTGAATCCATTTCTTGGCTAGGGGGATTAAAACCCACTACCCACCGATGGAGGTAAAAGCCACAACCATCAAGAACCCAAACCCCATCAACTATTTCATCCCTCAACTTCCTAGTTGGGAAAATGACCAGAAAAAAGCCATTTTGAAGGATTTTAAATTGAAGCTTTGGGCCCCAATGCTCTTTCCACCATTTAACTAAATAGTCCCCATTTAGAGAAATGCCATACCATTTTGCTATCAACCCTAGGTTTTCTAGCCACAACACCTCCGCTTGAAGCTTAACTGAGATAACCACCAAAGAGGCCCTTCCACTCGGTATCACTCTCCCTTCCATTGGATCTGTTGCTTGAGCCTTCCTTGAATCGAAATCTTCTCTCACCTCCTCCCATTTTGTTTGTGGCTACTTTCATTACCAAACCTTCTTAGTGTTGTTTCAGCGACGATTAGGGTTTCGACCCTAGCCTTCCTGATCCTCCGGCCTTGGAAAACCACCATTCTCATTATGTCCTCTATCATATTGACAAGTCCATCTAAACTCTTCATTCCTATAGGCGCCTCTACCATTTCGACCCCTATCCCTAAGCACTCCCCTATTATGCCCACAAGCCCCAAAAGCTCTCTCCTCCTCACCTAGGGGATGACAATTGTTCGGCCATGACCTCTCCCATCTATCTGAGTGAAAAATATCATCAATATTCACCTGTCTATACTCTCCTCTTCCATTCAGGATAGGATTTGACCTTCACCCTGCTACTGACCGTTGCAGACCTCTGAAACCACATGCCATATCTGAGAATTTTTGTAATTTTCTGATTTATTTGATGTTGTTTTTGTTGTTTTTGCGAGATTTAGAGATTATTAGGGGGGCCTATAGGGATTGACCTTGTGCCTTGGAGGCCAATCAAAGATTAGCCTTGCCTACGTGTGAGCTCAAAGACAATGTCGTTTGACTGTGTTGATTGACATTGTTTTTTGGATTTTTCTGTATTTTATGAATGTTTTGGATTTTGATAAGATACTTGAATGTTTTCTTTTTGTTTTCGGGGACTAACCTAGGGCCTCGGGGGCTCATTAATTATGATGGCCTTTCCTACGTTATCCAAGCAGAGGCTCATAGTTTGCTTGTTTTATAGGAACATGTTTTTGACTTTTTCTAATTTTTTAAATGTTTTGGATTTTTAACTAAGTTTAAAGATTATGATGGACACCTAAGGGGAATGACCTAGGGCCTCGGGGCTTGATCAAAGATTAGCCTTTCCTACATTATACACGTAGATACCACATAGTTTGACTGGTGTTGGCTCAAAGCATAACATGTTTTTGGGATTTTTGATGTTTTTGACTTTGTTTTGAATTTGTTTGCTTTATAGTTATTTTTGATTTTGATAGTTTTCAATTGTGATGAGATTTACAAGGACCCAACTTGCTACCAGTTTCAGGAAGTTGCCCCCAGTTTGAGACAAGATTACCTTCATTAGGGGAGATGGATTTTGATGGTGTAGCAAGGTTCAACACTTGATCAGTCATCGAGCCATGGTTGGTTTGCATGTCTTATTATGGGACAGATGGGATGGATGCTTTAGATAGTACTAATAGATAACGATGTGGGTCTTATTCAAATGTAGTGCCTGTTTGCTAGGTTTTCACTATGATACTTGTCCTAGAAGTGCCACAAAGTGGTTTTCAATTAAAGAACATTTTATTTCTCTTTACTATTTTTTCTTGAATTTTTGACTTTTTTTTCTTTTTTGGTTTTTTTGCTGAGATACTCTAATATGTTCAAGTATAAATTTTTTTAAGATGGTTGTTGTTTAGCAGTTTAGCTAAAGGTTCTCCTTTAGGAGTAGCCAATTGATAAGCTCTAGATCCATATATTTTTGTGATGATGAAAGGACCTAACTAGTTTGGTTCAAACTTCCCCTTCCCATCCTGATTCAGTTGGATCTTTTGATTCTCTTTTAGTACTAGGTCACCAGCTTGAAAGTTTTTGTTTTTGATCTTTTTGTTGTAGCTTCATTTGAGTTGATTCTGATAAACTTGAAGATGGTTTAATACACTCAAATTCCTTTCATCTAGGAGTTCTAACTCATTCAATCTTGGAACTGATATTCCTCATTGTTGACCATGCCTTTCAAGGATACTCGTAGTGAGGGGATTTCAACTTCAATAGGTAAGATCGCTTCAGATATGTAGACCAAGGAAAAAGGTGAGGAACCCATAGGTGTACGAATGTTCGTTCGGTAAGCCCATAAGGTTGGATTTAGTTGCAAATGCTAATCATGGCCAATGTTATTAATAGTCTCTTAAAGTATTTTTAGAATGGTTTTATTGGACACTTTAGCCTAACTATTTCCTTGGGGCTAGTAGGGCATTGAGAATCTATGTTGGATAAATTTTTTTGAACAAACCTCACATACATCTTGGTTTTTAAATGGGGTTCCATTGTCCGTTATGATGGTTTGGGTAATTTCATATCGACAGATGAGATAATTCAAGATAAACATGGATATCTATTTACCTACGATGTACGTTAATGGAATTGCTTCTATCCACTTTGTGAAGTATTCAGTTGTAGTGATAATGAACTTGTGCCCATTGGATGAAGTGGGAGATATCTTACCTATCAAGTGTAATCACCACTATGAGAAAGGCCATGGTGTTGTTATAGGTCTTAGTTCCTATGTCGGTGTGTGAACACGATCACTATATTGTTGGCATTGGCGACATCTTCTTGAGAAATGGATGCATTCATGTTCCATTGAGGGCCAATAATACCATATTCTTAGCAATTTCTATACTAGATTAGGTCCACTAGCTTGAGACCCACAAATACCTTCGTGCTTTTCCTATAAAATGGTTTGCACTTCTTCCACATTGAGACATCGAAGTAATGTTCCATCTAAACTTCATCTGTATAGGGTATCTCCTAAGATGGTGAATCGGGATGTTCTACAGACAAAGGTTTTCTTTTGGTTTTCCGTTAAGTTAGTTGGTATGATACCATGCTGGATATAGTCAAATGTATCTTGGTACCATGGTGAGTTAGGACCAACAACATTACAAACTAGTTCTAATTCTGGGATATCAAATGCTAGTATGAGGAGTTGCTCCACAAGTAATTCATACCTGGGAATGGTTTATGGAATGTCAAGGAGTGAACCTATTGTCGCTATAGCATCAATTGCTCTATTGTTAATTCAGGGAACCTATTCAAAGGTGATGATGATAAAGTACTATCATTTTTCTTAGGATTACTTTTGAGTTGTTATATTTCTGTTCTTTCAAAGAAATTTTTTGTTTATTAGCTGTAGGCCAATAACCTATTTCTGATTAAACACTTTGGTTTGTTGGCCGTAGGGCACAACAAAACCAAACTCTATCAATTTTTGGCATATCTCTTAGTATATATATGTATGTATATCTAAGATTGAATATGTGTGGTAATTAATTTATAAACAAACTTATGCTCTACTTTCATTCAAATATTTTTGTGTGTGTGGATGATTATTTTGGCATAGAACCCGTCTTCTTATCTCATCACCAAGTGAACTAGGGAGAAAGGTCCCATTGCTTGGTTCACTCAATATTTCCGTTAGTTTAATTAGTGTGGTAATGTGTGCTTTCTTTTCTATAATATTTCTGTTTTGTGTATGCGACATGTGATTTCATATTTTTGTAGCATTTCCATCTTGTGATTTAGTTCAATTGATTTTCATTCTGTAATCAATATTATATCTGATAATAATGGTTTGTTAAGTGCAAGCATGGAAATGAGTTTATTTTGGGTTAAATAAAGAATTTTTTGTCACTATTTTATATTTTGTAATTGTCTATGCTATACTTCCTGTCAAAATTCGTAGCACTATTTCTATAACTTCCTGTCATAGAGCAGAAACACAGTTATTAAACTAGATTTCTAATTCACTGGTCTCAACCCTTAGTCACATAGCCACAACACCTTTCATGAGTTTACGATCCCTAGATTGACACTTAGGAACAAACCAAGGAAATCAACATGAAATTACCAAGGATTGAATTAAATCCAACCAAATTGATAAAATTACAAGGATAGTTTATTCCCAACATTAGTCCATGGTTTTTTCCAAACACTTTCCTTGGTCAAACCCCCATTTTGGTGTTTCCACCTCTATGGATAGCCAAATAGACAGATAGAGAGAAAATAGACAATAGGAAAATAAATAGACAAGATAAAGAGATTAACAAACTAAAACATCAATATGATACTTTGAACTAAAACATGATAATGCAATAAAGAGAGTGAAGTTACCTCCCCTCATGCAAGCTAACAATGCTAAAGGAGAGTATACAACACTCTAGATGAGTTGAGAGAGCCAAGACATTAAAGTAGAAGCCAAGACGTGTAAGCAATCTTGAGAAAATGGTGTAGAATAAAAAAGTACAAGAATGAGAGAATAAAATGATCAAGAGAGTGAATAGAATGAAGAGTGAGTAGTTTTGAATGAAGAAAATGTATGCAAGAAGTTGTCTTCGATGCATCTGTAGTTGATAGATGCATTATATTTACGAGCAGGTAGAAGTGTAACATCCCAATGGCCACATAATCAAGAATCTTGTTAGGATGTTCATGTGGCACGTAGATGTTTGTGTGTCATAGAAGCATCCCCAAAAATAATTCACTTGAAGACTGAAAACAAAGGGGCTCCAAGATGAAATTGAAGTTAAGGAAAAGGGGATTTTCATTATCATCTTTTATTAGGCTAAAGGGAGGGTTATGTAATTTGAAATTACATGGGGTTCAATTTTACGACATTACAAGAGAAAAATCCTAATCTAAGTAATCAAAGATAAAGCCCTTTATTTTTTGAAATATTTCACTTTTTTGGATTTTTGTTATAAGGCTAAAAACATGCACTTGGTATTAAACACACATCACAAAGAATACAAATTAAAAATCCTAAAATTATTCATTAAAGAGTCTATAAATGGTTATAAACCCACTATTATGCCTTTTCCAAGTATGATGTGTAAGTCCTATGTTGGGAAACTAACTAATTTTAATCACCCAATATCACTCATTACATCATGAGGGGAGATCATACGTAGTATACACATTCATGTTTAGGGCATGTGGTAACTTCTTGGGGATAGCTACTTACTAATGCATTACAACCAAGTATGATACAAAATTCTTAATCTATGATACACAATATTTCTAGGGAATCCTAAATATATACCCAAAAGTATATAAGGTATAATCTATAAACTAGAGCCCATCTAAAAGTATGGTACCTAAGAACAAGTGAATGTCCCTTCACCTTGTGTCCTGATGAATAGGGGCTCCAAGGCTATGCCAAACATGATGATGACTATTTTAAGATACAAATTTTGTTATCCTCCCTTTATATATATTACCAAAAAGCATGGTTTCTTGATCATCCTCTAGGGTGATGAAATCCATAGATAAGACTTGTAAAAATAAAATGAGGGGAGAAGTGAGTTCTTTTTATTCTAAAGACTATACAAGCATGAGAGAGAAGAGCATATGCACCCCCACTTCTTCAAGATCAGAAGAAACTCATTTATTTTAAACCCAAATTAAAATGTGATTAAATTTTTACCCATTTTTTTGATGTTGAGAAAAAAAATGCAAATATAGAAAATAGAAATAAAATATGTCTATTCAATAGGAATTCTTATGAAACCACATATTAGTAGTCTCAATGTTTTTCTTTGACCAATGAAAGATTTTAAATTTAATTGATTAATGCAAAAGAATAAAATAATAAACTAAACAATAGAAATAGAATACACCAATGGATTTATTGTGATTATTTGATAAAATTAAACAAAAATACTAAAATTCAAGTTTGTATGCAAAATTTATGATCACTTGAAAGCTAAAAACAAAGCATGACTTTCAAGAAATTTTACCTAATTTTGGAGGTTGAATCTATAAAAATGGTTTTTATCGATAACAAAGAGCCTTTAACTAGCTTTCTAATGTCTATAAAAAATTGAAAATATGATTACTTATACAAAAATTATAAGTATTTTAGGGAAATAGGCCTATTATAGAGTCCAAAAGATAAAAAGGTCTTTGGTCCCCTAAGCACTAGCTCTTGGTCACCTATGTGACTAAGGGTTGGGGTGAAAGGTGCTAGGTGCTAGGATAAATGAAATAAGAATCAAAATGAAATAAATTAATACTCAAATCCTACACATGCAAACCTTAGATCGAGCACATTGTGAATCTTTGCTCATTTTAAAAAATTAATCAAATCCTACTATCCCATAGAATGTATATATCATAGGGATTTAGTCAAGAGTTTATTCACAAATATTTGTGATATACACAACCTAATTACATTCAAAAAAGATAAAAAAAAATCTATGGTATATATAATGTATGCATATGCATTTTGTGTACATCACTTAGATGTATACTAATAGCAATAAAAATAAAAACCCAATTACATATATACATAATGTGTATCTATTTTGGGTACTTCCATTTGCACATAGAAAATCATATTGCTAGAGTATATAGATAACAAATATATGTGTAAATTAATATACAATATTATATTTGTCTAAAACCAAACCCTTGACATATACTTAGTGTATATATTTTATAATTTCAAACCCTCATGTGTATATGGTAGAGAACACTATCGATCAATAAATATATTATAGGTATTGTGTATATTCAGTCAAAAATACAAAAACCTTATGTATACATCCAAGCACCAATGATGTGTATATATAATTTTATGAAAAAATAGAGAATATCAAATTTTGTATAGAAGGGTATATGTTTACAAATTTTATACGGTTATATGAAATTTCGTATTAGGGTTTTTTAAGTCATATAATTTTTTTTTTCAGATTTTATAGTAATGAAAATATATAAAATTATACGTCAAATTTATCTCTCGACTTCCCTAAATGCAACTATGATATCTATTTCATGATACAAGAATCCTATAAAATTTTTACCCCCAATACCTCCTCAGAATAACCACACACTTGCAAGATCATAGTACAAAAGACTCACAAGAACTAGATTATAATTTAACACCAGGTTCATGAAATGAATGCACAAAAATAAAATAAATGAAAGAAGCATAAAAATTAAATCAATTAGTTCTCAAATCCTATACATTAAAACCTTAGATTAAGAATATTGTGAATCTATGCTCATTTTGGAATGTGGGCACTCAATTCACTAGCATAAAATTATTAGTCACTAAATACCAAACTAACATAATATGGATGTAAAATTGGATGCTTATGAAATAATGAGAAATGGTTTTGACTTTAGATTTGTATGAGAATTAGACAAATGGCTACAATTAAATCTACAATCCTAGATCTGAACCATGATTAAGGGGACTAATGAGGAGATGTGTCGAGCATTGGATATTTACATGCTATTTTTATTTTTATTTAAATTAATTATCATTCCTCAACTCATATTGGATAGACAATTAATAAATTGTATTATGAGTTAACTACCTGCATGGAAGAGTTAGCTAAGTTCATGAAACAATTAGGGGGAATTGACTATTTGTATGAAATAGTTAGCTGATTGCATGAGTGAGTGAAGTGGGTTTGATTTATGAGTATGATTGGGAGTAAGTTTGAATGAATTGATTAAACTAAGTAGTCAAATAGGATAGATGGAATTTAATAATTTAATAAAAAACTCAATTCAATTTTTTGTGCACATGAGATGGAAATTAATATTAAATTAATGGATGATGAATGGATAAATAAATAAATAATTAGATAAATATGAATATATAATGGATAAAATTAATAGATAATAAATGGATAATAATGTATTTAATTAATAATAGTATCATTTTAATAAAATAAGTTTTAAGGTGATACTATGTGACCTAGGTGATGAAGTATAATTGATTGGCTAAGACCAAATTATGATGGTGGGGATGTCATTATTTAGGTGTTTACATGTTGCCCATCTGTGATACAATATTTGAAGTAACATTATTCAAATAAAATAAAATTAGCTATGAAGAAATGAATGAGATATAAAGAAACTGATGATATGAGATTAAGAAATTGATGATATGCCCCAGTCATGTGGAAGAAATGACAAAGAAGGAATGGTTTAGAAGAAAGTGATCATATACCTCTAATTGTGTGGAGGAAATGATGAAAGAAAAACATTATTAGGAGAAAGTAATGATATGCCCCAATCATGTGGAGGAAATTATATGAAATATCTCATTGATCATGGTGATATTGAGGTGGAAGGCCATGCATGCTCATCTCCTAATGAACAATTAGGCATCTATTAGGATCCTTTTCTTAAGCGCAATTAAAACCAACCATATATGTCAAACAAAGGATCATCTCAAATTTATTATACCAATAGTGTCAATACCAATAAGTCATCTTTCTCATATGAATTAGTAGCGAGTCACATTGAGGAAGCCTATCCATAGATTAACACTAGTACCAATAAGGATCATAACTATGTTGTCACCACTAGGTATGGTTGAGTTACTAAGAACACATAAGTGGTAGGTGTTGGACCACATAAAACTGCACCCTATTGAACAAGAGTTCAATGTTCTAATGACATAATGGAAATGACCTCAAGGTGTGGGACCTTGCGAATGAGGTCAATTCTTCAAAGAAGGCCTAATTCCTCTTCTAAACTAAGTGAAAATGTGTTGGTCTAACCCAACACATGAAAACCCTATTACTATTTTACTCTAATAGATTGTAGAGAAAAAAGATAGAAGGAGCCATGAAATGTAAAAGAAGGTGATGCACCAAGATATAATTTGTTTCTTCCTACTTCAGGAACATAATAATACATGAAAGGAACAACTAAAACACATGTTTAGATATGAAGGTAAATTAATTTCACTCAAACATACAAGAGACAATGGTGATAACAACTGAATTTTATTGACATAAATCTTAGAAGTAAACTTTAAAATGCTAGAATAAAAAAATGCAATGTTTGCAATAGAAAAATATTAGAGGAGCCAGAGGAAGAGCCCTTCAAAAAGATACAAACATTGCCTTTATATTTCAGGCATAACTGAAGGTTGAATTCAAATCCCTAACCCTAACTTAACTAGGGTTTTTGAAAGATGAACTTCAATTATATTGTAAAATGATTTGAATTGCTCCCATAATAGAGAAACCACCAAGCCATAAAGGCTATGACATCTTGAGCACATCCCAAGATGATGACTCTCATGAATGTAGGGATGGGTTCCCGCGAATTCTATAATGAAATCCAAACCAACATACCCTGACAGAAGAATTGGCCTCTGCAACACATCAAGGAGTAATGGAACCATATAGAAATGAAAATACAATGTTGAAGTGGCATGAAAAATTGACCTAAGATGGATCAGATTTGATCTGGTAGTTGATAATGTCACTGAGCCATTACTTCTGCACTCCTTCCCGCAAACTTGAGCAACTAATCGTTGCAATTTGAATAATGGCCGTCAGATTGAGCATGAGTGGCCAAGATTAGATCATAATGAAACTTTAAAACATAATCATTGATCAAAATGGGAATCATGATCAATGGTTTCCATGTACTTTCAATACATCACCAACTCCTTCAAGTGTATAAGCCAACAACTTGCAATGCACTAGATGCATACAATAACTATTTGATCCATGTCTTTAAACCAAAGCTGTTGGATGCCACATCACATCTTACAAGGCTATCACATTTAGCACTTAGGCTGAATCATTCACAACACTGATGTGAATGATGCACATGATGACTATTAGATCGCTTTCCATTGAATCTAAATTGTCAAACCATATCCAACAACCAAAGTATTGTGCCTCACCATGACATATGTTGCCTACCCGATGGGATGGAAAGATATTGCCACCTATCCGCTAAGGTTGCACACCTTTCCATCACTCATCACACAAGGCCTTCAACCTTTTAGAAAATAATTGTGATGCATTAGAGACAAGCGATGGTTGTTAGATGTCCACTCTTCATTTCCCACCATTGATCTTTGACCATCACACATTGTAAGAATGACCCCACCCACTGAGAGTGAAAACACGATGCATTAAGCCATCGTGATATGTTGACACCTAGTAGAGAATATTTGGCCCTTTGATCCCTCCTCCTCCTCATAAAGCACATTTCACATTGCATTTTTCCTTGGGTATGCTAGAACATAAACATGACGCACTAGAATAGTGTGATAGCCATTTGATCTTGATTCTTAAATTTGAGTCATTGGATGCTCTCATCGCACCACACAAGATCATTGTGATATCATTTGGGATGCATCATTCACAAAAATAATGTGAATGAAGCACATGATGACTGTTGGATTATCTTGCATTGGATTTGAACCGTCGGAACCCACACAAATTAAACCAAGGCCTTGGTCCCACCATGACACCTATCACCTACCCACTCCCTTGCATGGTTTTTTATAAGAGTATTTTAATGATGTAAGCTAGCAAGCAATGATTGAGATGAAATCAATATTCTTGCACATCAGTCGTTGGATCAAAGGGCCCACCACCTAAATGAATTATAGTCAATATAAAGCACATTCCTCGGTTTCATGACTTAAAAAGGGGGACATGTCTAGGAAAATTAAGACTTGGGAAAATTATTTATTTTCAACCTAGGGACATAAGACATTGATCAAATATTTAAACTAGTCATGCCTGGTGGGAAAAGAAGAAGTTTCATTTCATTTTGTTGAGAGAGTGGTACTGCTCTCAATATTCCAACCTTGAAGAGACTCTCAAACAAGTACCTGGCGACTCTGCAATAAAGGAATAACTCTGCATACAAATTGGTGACTCTATTGTTTCCCAAAATTCTTGGTTCAAGATTAGACCTGTAAATTCATGCAAAGAATCCAAACAAGAGTATCTTCTAGAGATAATTTCCAATACATCCAACTCTCAATTTCTACTTCTAAGAGAAGAAATAGACAATCCTTATCTCCTGTTAAAAGGAATATAAGTTCAAGTCCTCCTCCTAGAGCTCTATCTATGCCACATGTGGGTATATGTTTTCAAGCTAGAACACCTCTTTCCATACAAATAGAAATTTATTCCATATGGCCCTACCCAAAAATTATCCTTTTGTATCTTCTAGTGGTGGCAACCCCTTAATTCTAGCCCAAAAATATGATATACTAGTCAATTCCTTGAAAAGTATTCCTCATTTTACTAGTGAAACATCTAAAACTCCAGCAAAACACATCATAGATGTGGAAAACATATGCTCAATGCATAATGTTACAAAACACAATGTGTTTGTTAGATTTCTTGCCACTTCTCTTAAGGGAAAAGCACTGTAGTGGTACAGAGATCTACCACCTAATTCCATTCACAACTAGATGAGTTAGAGGAGAAGTTATGCAAACATTTTGAGGATAAGAGTGACCATCTATCCCTAGTAGAATAACTAACAACAATTAAAAGATCACCTTATGAATTCATGAGTGATTTCAATTATAGATTCCATAAGACTTGGGATAGAATTCCTGTTTTGGTCAAGCCTTCTCCTAAGTATGCCTTCTTATATTTCTTAAGAGCTCTTAATAGTGATATTGTTATTACAATTCAGTCAATGGGAGCTTATACTTTTCCAGGTGTAGATGATCTTACCATAAGGGTAGAAAAATAGCTCCTAGGCCATGAACGCCTTTATTTCCAGAGCTTTCCTCACATCCAACAATGGCTCCTATCTCAGTGGCTCTTACTCCTGTGGCTTCCACAAGAAAACCTTATACTTCTACTACACTTTGATAGGATTGGGGAACCTTGCACTGAAATATGAAAAATAAGTTAATAGCATTGGATAGGTAGAAAACTCAAAATAATAGGACTTATCAACCTCAAAATCAAGGTTATTAGCAAAATAGGCCACCTTATCAAGGAAAAAATTAGTGGAATTTTTAATGTTGTAAAATTGCACCCCTTGCAATTTCACATACATTCTTGCATTTGCTTTAGTTTCTACTCCCTTAGCATTTTTGTAGGCTCATTTTAGCCCCTGCATCAGCCTTTTTCCCCTCTCAGGACACTCAAGACCCCTTTTTTAGTAGCTACCTTTGTGTGTCAGCTTTGCGCTAAACCTTGTTGTCTTCCCGTTTGTGTCATTTTGTAGCATGATGTGTTTAGACACTAGCGCACTGCGCTAGTGTCCTACGACATTTCAACATTCAAATAACTTCCTCCGAGCATTTTTTCCACTTGTCACCTCCTTTGGTCAATGGTAATAGCTTGAGATACCTTATAACCACTCAGGAAGCTTCTTTTCCCTCTTTAAAATTCATCCTTTCAACTCATTTGGCCTTCTAGATTCATTCTAACTTCTCTCTAGCTTTGGCTATAGCTTTCCACTCTCTAACTCTTGCTTGTACAACTTCATATAGCTTGCTACACGAACATTCTTACATCTTTTCAAGCTCGCTTTGCAACATTCTCAAGCTCTTACAATACTCCTTGTAACACTGTTGTCTCTTGTAGCTCCATCTCCCTTATTTCATGCTTGTGAGCATCTTGGGATTCCATATTCCTATCAATTGCATTCTTACTTTGTGATATGAGTTTTCCTCCTCAAGCGAGGATTTCTTTTATCACTCACATTTTGTGATACAGGTTCTCCTCCTCAAGCGGGGATTGCTTTTATCACTCATACTTGGTGGTGTGGGTTCTACGTCTAAAGCGGGTTTTTCTTTCACCACGCGCTTTGTCCATTTCGGTTACATTCTCTCTTTCTATCTAGTTGTCTGTGGAGGTGGGAACACCAAAATGGGGGTTAGAATAAGGCAAAGCCCTATACAACCCCAACACTTTCTCCAGATCTTATAGATGCAGGTATTGAAGACACTCATTTGCTGGAGGCTCCATTACTTGGGTTTTTGTGAGCTTCTTCTATCTCTTATTCTCTTAATTTATCATTTGTACTTCACTTTATTTCAATCTTGTTACATTTTTTAATTTTCCCGCATTCTGTAAGTTCTTAGTGATCTGATTGCTAGTAGTCACTTTGTCATTTTTTGTCATAAATTCACTTTCTGGTCTATATGAGAAGCTAGTGCGCCTCTAGGATGCTAGTGCGCCACACTGTCATCCACGATATCCTTGCGCTAATGTCCTTTGGCCGAGAGCTTGTTAGTTTGTCCAGAAAATCTTCGTGACCTACTCTTTTTGACTTTAGAACTCTCGCACTATTCCTTGAGGTAGTTTAGGGTAGTTCGCCCTGTGAGGCTCTCTGAATGAAGATAACTCGTGAGTAGCGAATCCACCTTCTCTACATTTGCTGAACCCGACGTGAAGAATAACTTTTTTTCAACAACTAGGAATTTATTTACCCCTACTTGGTGGGGTTATAACTTTTGACTTGGTGCTTAGAATTCAAAACTGTTTGCACCATTGGAAAGGTCTCCAAGAGAACTAATTCAGTCCCTAAAATATGATGCCTTCGACTATCAAATTTTATAGAACAATGCAAGTTCCAACCTCAAATTCCGCTCTAAAAATTTCTAAAAATGCGAATTACTAGAACCTAGAAAATATCGAAAAAATTCAAAAATCTAGATTTTCAGTTTTTCTTAGTTCTATCACCTTGAAATGAATTTAATATCTTCTTTTATTAGTTCAGTATCTAATTATATTCAAAATGTTAATGATGTTCCATTTCATGCATGTGATGGTGGCATGGCTTTACCCATGTCACTCGTCATCTTTGATCCTTCTCATGAAATTCCTCTTGCATCAGAGGACATTTTGTTGCAAGAAGATGAAATCATTGATACCTTTCTTAATGTTACTCTACCTTCTCTTCATTCCAATGCACTCTCTTCTAGAGATGATGCATTTATGAATGATAAATCTCCTCTCCATTCCAACACACTCTCTTCTAGAGATGTTGCATTGGTGAATGATGAATCTCATCTTTGTTCCAATGTACTCTCTTCTAGAGATGATGCATTAGTGAATAATGAACCTCCTTCCACATTTGATCCTCCCTAGATCGATGTTGAGAATATTTCTTCAAATAATTACTCCACTAGTTGTGATGATTCTGTAAATGTAATCTTTGTCTCTGCTGCCCCTCAAAGGCCTAAGAAATCGATCATTTATGTGACTCTAGCTAGTCCTTCTCCTAAAAGGATTTGTTCTATTGATAGTGTTCCATTTGATAATTACTCTCCTAATCTTTCTATGACTCCCTCTTATAGAGCAGTAGCCCATACTTATTGTATAACTGAAAATGTTATACTTCTGTGAATCCTTGCATGCAAGGATACTCAATAATGAGTCCTTGCAAATCAATTCACAACTCTCTATCCGAGAAGAGCAGGGATTGATATTGTGGCCCTCAGATTAACCCTGTTACCCCTGCAAATACAATCTTGGAATGAGAGATTCAAAGAGGAGAAGCAAGAATGTCAATCTCCATGAATCCTGTTTTTGCAATGCAACAATGAAAACTAATCTAAATGGCTGTAAAATGCAATAAACCAAACTAATTTATTGAAATGAAAATTAATCTACATGCAATGCCATAAATGAATTATTTTGCAAATTAATCTACTATGAAGATTAAGCTAAAATGTAATATTAAACTATATGCTCTAAAACTAAGATGCTTATAAAATCAAACTAATGTGTAATCTCAAATGATAAAACTCAAGAAAATTTGTAGCATAAGTTGAGTAAAAATTCGTGATCTCTTCAATGAGAATGAGAGGGCTCATTTTATAGGCAAAAGTGGAATTGAAGGCAAATTCAGAAGCAATGTGGGATAAATAGAAAAATAGAAACAAATCTTGATTGGAATTCTTTTTTAGTTTATTTCCCTTTTAACTGATTTGTTTCCATTTTTCATCACAGGATATTCTTGAGAGGATATTTCATTTATTTTATTTAATTTAAGACGATAATATCTCTTTTAATAAAATAAAATAAAATAAGATTATGTAATTTAGAAATGAATATTAATAAAATAAAATAAAATAATTTAATTAAAAATAGATTTAATTAAATAGCATCATTTTATTTAAGTAATATTAACTTCAATTAAATAACATTATTTTATTTATTAAAAGGGATTTATTTCTTTTGATTAAATAAAATTAATGAAGCATTCAAATCTTAGGGAAAATTGAAACATTTGAAATAGTTATGAATTGATTAAGAAATTTGATTTGAAAATGCGACAATCATTGATTCAGAAAGTTGGTGTTGACAAATTAAATAAATGGGGCCCAAAGTCTAGGTGACCATTTTAGGTTGCATACACTTATGAGAATAGAATGAATAAACAACCAAGCCTTCCTCAAGCCCCTAAACCTACAACTAAAGCACCCATTGATTATGATCTTGTCAAGCAACTCCGTGTTACTACGTCTAAGATCTCATTGTGGGACTTGCTTCAATCTGCTCCAGTTTATCAAGGTATGCTTCAAGAAGCCTTGCAGAAGATCCTCTTTCCTACCTTTGCTAGGATGATGGATGTTAATGCGTTGATGGCTTATATTCATGTAGATTCACTGAATATCACATTCTATCCACAAGAACTCCCAACTCCAGAAGTATGGAAGCAAGTGGACCCTCTAATGATTATAGTTAATATTAATAATATCGGCATTAGACGTACTCTCGTTGATGCTGGTTTGACACTCAATGTATGTAGCATTGATCTATTGCCTAAGATTAATATTGATTCATCTTCTCTTAAGGCTTCTTCTATTGACATTCATGGGTTCAATAATGCCGATTGACAAGCCCTAGGCATGGTAATCTTCCCCTTGAGGTTAGGACCTGTTACCATACCCACCCTTGTATATGTTATGTCAAAAGAGTTACCATATAACCTTCTTCTTGGTAGACCATGGATTCACGCTATGGGTGCAGTCCCGTCTACCTTGCATAAATCCATTAAGTTCATTTGCAATAATCGAGTAGTCACAATCAAGGTTGACCCTGATGCTATGCACCTATGTGAGATGGCAGCTATCAGTTAGATTTCGGTTGTGCCTACTCTTATTTCTTTAGTATCTTCCGATGTGTCAATGTTTACTATAGGAGTACCTACTACAAAGGATACTCTTGAGATAGATGTCCCTGGGGAAGATCCTTTTGAAACAAGAAATATCAAGTCTGCTCCTTCTACCTCTTCTCAAAAGAATGCATGTCTTGGTGATGATTGGGGTTCTCTAGAATTTATAGATTCCTTCAGTGGGGAACATAAATTTGACCAAATCCACTCAAACCTTCTGATAATATCATCCACACCCACCATCAAAGATGATTATTCTTCTGCATCGTGGGGTAATGTGAGCAATAGTTGTAATATCCTTAATGTCAATCCTCCTTCTGAGGAAGGTGATTGCACTTCTATTAAAGAAGCTAATGTTGATAGTCTTGTCAAGAAGGTTGATAGTGATCCCATAGAAGAGTGTGATCCCCATTGCTGGAATAATGCTCTCTATGAAGATCCTCCATTTTCTAATGTCTCCATGTATTCTTCTTGTGAGTGGTCAAACTTTTCTCCACAAGAGAAAGGGTTGCTTCCTACTCCTCATCCTTTTTCTGAGCAAGAGCGTATTTTGTTGTGGCTTCTAAAAGCCTGCCCGGTTACTCTTCCTTCTCCTTCATGTAAGAAATATCATAAGCATGATGAAGAAAAATATTCTTTCTATGCATATCATCGAGTTCCTAGCCATTCCACTAGTGATTACAAGGCCTTGAAAGATAAAATACAACAAATTTGTGATTTAGGTGCCATCACCCATTTATTTGCTGATGCACCTGCCTCTTCTTCAAATGACAAGTGATATTGAGGTTTACCTCTATCTTGTATGTTCTAAGTATCTTGCATGGTTCTCCTCCCCTGTATCTTGGGGGTAGTGATAACTTGTTCTAGAGATGTGTGTCCTTCTCAAGGATCCCCTGTCTTCTCTATATATTTCAAATGAAGTGTTCCTTAAGTGGACCCCCTTTTCTCATGAAGGGTTCCCGAGGGATCCCCTTTGAAAGCTTGTATCTCAAATGAATTATATGGTGTCTAGCTTGGGGGAAGCCTAACTAGACCTCGCTTTTCAAACAGAGCGTCCCTTGAGTGGAACCCTCTTCTTTTGGAGGGTTCCTGAGGGACCCCTTTGAAAGCCTTACAATTTTTTGATAGTCTGCATGACTATCTGCTTTATTTCTTGTGTGGCCGCTTTATTTCAAACATGCTTTATTTGTGGGTAAACATGTCACTTTATAGGTGCGCCTGTGAAGCTGCTTTCCAATCTGACTCTGCGGAGTACCCTTCTTTGGGTTTCCTCCTTGAAAGAGATTTTGGGGAATGCCTCCTTGCAGGTTTGTGGGCCTGTACGACGCTTTCATTTGGGTTTCCTTCATGTGAGATATCTTGGGGGATACCTTCTTGCATATTTGTGGGCCTGTAAGATGCATACTTCACGAGGCTTCCTTCATGTGAGAGATATTGGGAGCTGCCTCCTTGTAGGTCTGCGGGCCTGTGAGACTCTTTCATCTTGTGGGATTTGTCCATCGTTGGTCTGAAGGCCTTCAGTGTACTTTGTGCAACTTCATTGTTATGCGGGGCTATAGAGTCCTTTTGTTCGAACCTCCTCAGGAGAGTACCTATGGAGCCATCTCTTCTTGCTTTGTCATTGAGCCTTTCTCTTTCTCTTAAATTATCTTCTCTTTTGTATATACCGGATCGAAGATCTACCTCATCGACATCTTAGAGTTCTTCTATGTATTGTTTTCAATTTGGGGATGACACATAGTACTGAGACAACCTTCTACATCGAGGTCTCTTTCAATTTGCTGACTCAAATCTTGTTAGTTAGTTAGGTGCTTGTGTGTGTGTGTGTTGTTATGTTCTAACCCTATGATGTAGTGGATTTTTATGTCCTAACATTATTGTCTTGTGTAGGTTTTTCTTGTCTAATGTATTTGTTTTGCAGATCTTCAGCCTGGGGGCATGCTTCTTTGGTTTGAATAGTTATTTGCTTCCTCTATAGTATCCTTTTGGGCATAATGATGTTATTTATGTTTAGTATATTTACTTTAGCATGCATATTAGCATAGATTCATATGCCCGCTAAAGTGGGGGAAAAATGTAATGTCGTAAAATTGCACCCCTTGCAATTTCACATACATTCTTGCATCTGCTTTAGTGTCTACTCCCTTAGCATTTGTGTAGGCTCATTTTAGCCCCTGCATCAGCTGTTTTCCCCTCTTAGGATGCTTAGGACCCCTTTTTTAGTAGCTACCTTCATATTTCAGCTTTGCGTTAAACCTTTTTCTCTTCCCATTTGTGTCATTTTGTAGCGTGATGTGTTCAGACACTAGCGTGCCACGTGAACATTTGTACACCATACTAGCGTTGTACAATGTTTCAAAATTCAAATGACTACCTTTGAGCATGTTTGCCACTTGTCACCTCCTTTGGTCAGTGGTAACGGCTCGAGATGCCTTGTGACCACCCAGGAAGCTTCTTTTCCCTCTTTAAAATTCATCCTTTCAACTCATTTGGCCTTCTAGCTTCATTCTAACTTCTCTCTAGCTTTGGCTCTAGCTTTCCACTCTCCAACTCTTGCTTGCACAACTTCATATAGCTTGCTACACCAACATTCTTACATCTTTTCAAGCTCTCTTTGCAAAATTCTCAAGCTCTTACAACACTCCTTGTAACACTCTTGGCTCTTGTAGCTCCATCTCCCTTATTTCATGCTTGTGAGCATCCTGGGATTCCTTATTCCCTATCAATTACATTCTTACTTCGTGATACAGGTTTTCCTTGAGGAAGGATTGCTTTTATCACTCACATTTTGTGATATGGGTTCTCCTCCTCGAGCGGGGATTGCTTTTATCACTCATACTTGGTGGTGTGGGTTCTACTCCTAAAGCAGGTTTTTCTTTCACCACGTGCTTTTTCCATTTCGGTTACACTAACTCTTTCTATCTAGCTGTCCATGGAGGTGGGAACACCAAAATGAAGGTTTGACTGGGAAAACCCCAATACAACCCCAACACTTTCTCCAGATCTTACAGACGCAGGTATTCAAGACACTCATTTGATGGAGGCTCCATTACTTGGGTTTTTTTGAGCTTCTTCTATCTCTTATTCTCTTAATTAATCATTTGTACTTCACTTTATTTTAGTCTTGTTACATTATGTGATTTTCCCACATTTTGTAAGTTCTTAGAAATTCGATTGCTAGTAGTCACTTTGTCATTTTCTGTGATAAATTCACTTTCTGGTCCGTATGAGATGCCAACACACCTTTGGGACGCCAGTGCGCCGCGTTGTTGTTTGTATCCTACACTAACATCCTTTGGCTGAGAGCTTGTTAGTTTGTCCAGAAAATCTTCGTGATTTGCTCTTTCTGATTCTAGAACTCTCACGTTGTTCCTTGAGGTAGTTTAGGGTTGTTCACCCCATGAGGCTCTCTGAATGAAGAGAACTCATGAATAGTGAATCCCCCTTCTCTACATAATCATACTAAGCTTATGAACAACATGCACACAACTGCTACCAACATTTAAAACTTTGGTTCCAATGCAAAATAATCTAGCCCAAGAGTAGGAGTGGTGTTACCCTTATGAGCAAGCTCATAATCAAGATGCTTGTCAAAATAGAGAGTTTGCAAAAACTCTAGTAGCTCAAAATGAAACCTCTATTCCAAGGTAGCAGATTGGCATAAGCCAAACAACTGCTAGCAATCAAAATCAACTTCTATTTTAATGGTGTAAATCCAGTAGATGTTGATACAATAGCCCAAAATACAAGATCAAAGAAAAGAGCAATGGAGGGTGGTACATCTTCTGTGGTTGGGGAAGTGTTAGTCTCTCAGAAACCTCAACAAAGTGCAAATGATAGACCAACAGGTAGGATAGTGGATTTTCCACAATCAAATAAGCCTATTAATAGACCTAAGCAAGTGGTGGAACATCTTAAGATCACCCAAGCAACAAGAATTGAACTTGTTGTTCCAAAGCTTCCTTCTAAAGCTAGTTAGCTTCCTTTCAACATAGGGGAACAAATGAAGAAATCCAATCTAAATATTACTATGTGGGAGGCTCTATCCATTCCATCACAAAGGTATTTTTTGCAACAAGCTTTGAAAGAGCATAAACAATTGGATGATGTACAAGAAAAAGAGAAGACTACTCCATCAAGTAGCTTGGTACAACTTAAAGAAGAAGGGAATTCTAGAAAAATCAGTAAGCCACCTCCCTTCTATCTTTTTATAAATATTAGAAGTCATATATTTTATAACTGTATGATAGATTTTGGGGCAAGTAGTTCTGTTATGCCTAAGGCAATTGCTAACATGCTTGGTATCAAGTATGAACTGGTGGCTAGAATTTTTTTATAATTGGATGACACTACTATCAATATAGGAGTAATTAAAAACCTGAAATTGTCATTAATGCATGCATGTCCTAGCTATGATGTGTTGCTAGATATCTTGGTCATAGACCTCCCTACTCATTTTTCCATTTGTTTGTCTAGAGATTTCACTGCTAAGATTGGTGGATGCTTATTTACTGATTGGTCTCATATGTTATTTAGAACTAGATATGGTACTAAAGCAACCATCAAATTTGAGCCCATAACAAAGGATCATCTAGAGCCTTACACTCCTAGTCTAATAAACATGAGGTGTACATTGCATGAGAAAAAGGAAGAGTGTTCTATTCATGAGCCTGCAAATCCTATAGAAGAGGTACCAGATTGTTTGTTGGATGAATGGGGAAATGCTTTACAATTTGACCCATTAACTATTGCTGAAATGGAGGAGACTGGTCTGAGAACCTATTGCATTCATGAAGAGAATGCTACTATCCCCAATCTCATAAAAAATAAATAAGACATAGGGGGATCATGGAAGATTTATTTTGATGATTCTAGAAATCAAAATGGTGTTGGTGTTGGTGTAATGCTAGTATATTTGAGCAAGGAGAGATATTATTTATCTTTCAAGCTTTAATTTAGTTGCACTAACAATTTGGCAGAGTATGAAGCACTCATCCAAGGTCTCTAACTTGCACAAAAAAGGAACATCAAAATGTTACAACTTTTTGGTGATAGTGAATTGGTTGTCCATTAGATCAAAACACAAAGCCCAACCAAGAACAATCTACTCAAATCCTACAAGCATAGGGTTTGGGATTTGATTGAGGCATTTGATGGTTTTAGCATCCAAACAACTCCAAGAAATGAGAATAAGCATGTTGATAGACTTGCAACAGTTGGTTCTCAGTTTGAAATACTAGCACATATTACAAGTAGTAAGGAGTAGCATATTAGGCTTGTTGTGAGGCCTACTATTCCAAATAATCAAGATCATTGGAAAGTATTTGATAGTGATCTCAATAAATAGTAAATTTTCTACAAGAGGATGCAAAATTTTCTAAAAGAAATCAATCCAACTTACAAAATCAATATGGTGATCAAATTATGTAGCTGAGTAGCAACAAGCTACCAAATGGTCTCATCACCCTTGAAAGTATTCTCAACCCTGATGATTAGCTAAAGCAAAAATGGATAAAATTATCTACAAAGAGGGGTGACTTCAAACCAATAGAGATTTCAGAAGGAAAGTCTCTAAACTTGGGAAAGGTATGCTCTACCAATGAACATGGTGTTTTCATAGATCTTTGCAATAGATACAATGTAGTCACTTGGACTTATGAAGACTTAAAAGTTTTTGACCCATGACTTTCCCAGCTTACTATTGAATTAGATCTAGATGCCAAACCTATAAGGTAAAAACAAAGGCCCATAAATCCTAAGATTGAGCCTTTAATGAGAAAGGAATTAGAAAAATTGATTTAGGCTAGAATCATTTTCCCATCAAGCATTCTTCATGGGTGGAAAATCTTTTTCTTGTCATAAAAAAGAATGGGGAAATAATACTTTGTGTAGATTTTAGGGATCTAAATAGAGTCTTTTTAAAGGATCATTATCCCCTCCCTTGCATGGAGTAGATATTACAAAGAGTCAGTAGGTCAAAAAGGTTTTCTTTCTTGGATGGCTAGTTAGTCTATAATCAAATTTTGGTCCAAGAATCTAATCAACACGAGACATCATTTACTACAAAGTGGGGCACCTATGCTTATTGTAAAATTCCTTTTGGTCTAACTAATGTAGGTGCCACTTTTCATAGGGGCATGGATATGGCATTTCATGTTGTGTTTAGATAGTTTGTTTTGGTGTACTTGAATGATATCACAGTATTTTCAAAACATGCAAAAGACCATTTTAGTCACCTTGCATAGGTATTTCAAAAATTTAGGGACTATGGTATTTCCCTAAATCCAAATAAATGTGTCTAAGCCACTGATCAGGAAAACTCCTTGGACATATTATTTCAAAGGATGGCTTGGTCATTGATACTATGAGAGTAAAATCTATCTTGGCCATCCCATTTCCCAGTCACAAGAAAGGATTACAGAGTTTCTTGGGCACAATTAACTTTGTGAGGAGCTTCATTCCAAATCTTGTTGCTCTGGTAATGCCCCTTACCTCTATGCTTAAGAAAAAGATGGTCCTCAAATGGACCAAAGAAGGTAAAGATAGCTTTGAGGCTATCAAACAAGAAATTGCTCAGGCTCCTACCCTTGTCAATCCTAACTATAAAAAGGATTTCTTTCTTTATACTCTTTGAGGTGAAACAAGTATATCAGATGTTCTAATATAGCTAAATAAAGAAAATATGGAGCAACCCATTGCTTTCTTTAGTGAAGGGATTAAGGAATATGAAGCCAAGTACAACTATATTGAGAAGAAAGCTCTTGTTGCTATTAGAGCATTAAAAAAATCAAACACATGATGTCTAAAAATAAGATACAACTAATGGTTCCCCATTTCAATGTTAAAGAGTTCATATTGAGCAAATATATCAATGAAAAAAGGGTTGGGTGGATCACCAAGGTGATGGAGTATGATGTTGACATCAAAATCACCACGTTAGTGAGAGGCAAGGGGTTGTGTGAGCAACTTGTCTCAACATTTGAGACTCCTACATAGGTTTCCCTTGTGCTACAAGAAGAACAAGCACCAAATACAAACATACAAGGTAGCTAAGTGTGTGATATGACTACCTTTTTGTGGGACAATAGGTATCCTTTAGGTCTAAATAGGACAAAAAGAAGAAATTTCAGATTACAATCCATTCCCTATGTCATATTGGATGGTATACTCTTTAGAAAGGATTTTAATGGAGTCGTATTAAGATGCATATAAGAAGATCAAGTCACTGAAATGCTAAATGAATTCCATGATGGATCTTCAGGTGGCCATTTTTTTGTAAGGACCACTGCTGCAAAAATCATGAGGGTTGGTTATTATTGGACAACTTTATTCATTGATGATCACAAATGGGTGAGAAATTGCAAAAAGTGTGCTTTATTTTCTAGAAAACAAAGGTTGACTACCCTCCCTCTTCACCCTATTCAAGTTGATAAGCCATTTACACAATGGGTTTTGGATTTTATTGGCATGATAAATCCACCATCAAGTGTTGGTCCAAAGTGGATTTTATCAACCACATTTTACTTTACTAGGTGGACTGAGGTAGTTTCCTTGAAGGACACCACTAATGCTTCAATTTTGGAATTCCTTGATGGAATTGTTACATGATTTGGCACTCCTACCATCATTTCAAATAATGCCAAATCTTTCACTAGTGCTCAAATTCTCAATTGGGAAATTAAGCATGACATTTACTTGAAGACCTCATCAAATTATTACCCTTAGGGTAATTTCCTAGCTAAATCTTCAAATAAAAATCTCATCAGGATTATCAAGAAGACCAATGAGGACAACCAAAGGGTCTGGCATAGAAAGTTAAAGAAGCTACGTTCCCTTGAGTTGGCACATCTAATAGAATTACTCCTAAAAGAGCAATTGGAAATTCTCCTGAAATGAGATGTAGATAGAGCCAAAGATGGAAGACATTCCAATTTTGATGCCATTTGAAGTGGTTCATATGTCATCACTAGCTACAAGGAGGCCAATGCATTCTATCTTTCTAGGTTGGATGGCAAGGTTCTTCCAATCTTAATCAATGGAATTCATCTGAAGCCTTATTTCTAATGAGTTTTGAGTTTCATGTACATACTGTAAATATCTTATTTTTCATGAAGTTCTCTTTGCACACCCTGTATTCTACTTAAGGGAATGTATGTTCTAGTTTCCATGCTTTTTCCCAAGTACGGTCCTACACATGTTTTGTTTTTCCCTTGGGAGGCCTAGTTTTGTAGATCCCTTTCATGAATCTATTCCCAATGGATTGATAAGGCCCTTGGATTCCATGATTAGCAGAAAATAATCCCACATAAGTCGTCAAAATGTTGTCATTATTTATGTCACCATTGGATGCCCATCATTTAGATTAGATCAAAGAGACCGTATATGTACATCCTACTGAAACCAATGTTTATTTTGATGTGTTAGGGTTCTTGAGGTTTTAAAATTCCTCAATTATATCTAATTAGGGTTCTAAACTTGCAAGCTAGGGATTCCAAATCCCTCATATGCTTAAACCCTAAACCCACTAGTCTTAGTGGACACTTTTGTTATATTTTTCTATTGAATCCCTATAGTCGGTTGTTGGTTTGTTAGTTATAACTTATGTCATGCATGGTCATTTTTTGATCAGTCCCTTCATCCTTATCTTCCCAGTTGTGACTATTTTAAATATTTTATCAATGTCTTATGTCCCTAGATCGAAAATAAATATTTTTTTCCCAAGTCTTAATTCACCTAGGCATGTCCCCTTTTTTAAGTCATGAAATCGAGGCACATGCTTTATATTGACTTTAAGTCATTCAGGTGGTGGGCCCTTTGATCCAATGGCTATTGTGAAAGAATGTTGATTTAATCTCAATCGTTTCCCACCAGCCCGTACCATTAAAATATTGTTATAAAAAACCATGCGGGGGAGCAGGCAAGCAACATGTGTCATGGTGGGACCAAGGCCTTAGTTTAATTTGTGTGGGTTCTGAAAGTTTAGATCTAGTACAAGATAATCCAACAGTCATCACACACTTCATTCACATCAGTATTGTGAATGATGTTGCCCAAATGATATTGCGATGATCTTATGTGGTGTGATGAGAGCATCCAACAACTCAAATTTAAGAATCAAGATTGGATGGCTATCACACTGTTCTAGTGAATCACATTTATGTTCTAGCATACCCAAGGAAAAATGTGATGTGCGATGTGTGATACGAGGAGGAGGGATCAAAGGGCAGAATATTCTTTTCCAAGTGTCATCATATAGTGATGGCTTAGTGCATCACATTTTCACTCTTAGTGGGCGGGGTCATTCTTGCGATGTGCAATGGTCAAAGATCAACGACAGGAAATGAAGAGAAAATATCTAATGGTTATCTCTTGTCTCTAATGCATCATAGTTATGCTCCAAAAGTTTGAGGGCCTTGTACAATGAGCAATGGAAAGGTGTGTGACCTCAGAAGATAGGTGGCAATAACCTACCATCCTACGGGGACCCACATGAAGATCCAAATTCTATGTAGGGAAGTAGGCAAGCGACATATGTCATGGTGGGGCCTGATACTTTAGTTGTTGGATGTGGTTTGAAAATTTAGATTCAATGGAGAGTGATCTAATGGTCATCGTGTGCATCATTCACATCAATGTTGTGAATGATGTCACCTAAGTGCTAAATGCGACAACCTTGTGCGATGTGATGAGGCATCCAATGGGCCAGGTTTAAAGACATGGATCAAACAACTATCTCATGCATCTAGTGCATTGCAAGTTGCTATCTTATACACTTGAAGGAGTTGGCGATGTATTAAAAGTATGTGAAAGTCATGATCATGATTCTCATTTTGATCAAAGACTATGTTTTAAAGTTTCATTGGGATCTAATCTTAGCCACTCACGCTCAATCCGATGGCCAATATTCAAACTAGAACAGTCAACTACTCTAGTTCATGAGAAGGAGTGCAAAAGTAATGGCTCAACAAAATTATCAACTACTAGATCGAATCTAATCCATCCTGGGTCAATTTTTCATGCCAATTCAATGCTGTATTTTCATTTCTAGATGGCTCCATTACTCCTTGATGTGTTGCATAGGCCAATTCTTCTGTTAGGGTATGGTGGTTCAAATTTTGTTGTAGAATTTGTGGGTGCCCATCCCTACATTCATGAGAATCACCATGTTTGGATGTGCTTGAGATGTCAGAGCCTTTATGGCTTGGTAGTTGCTTTGTTATGGGAGCAATTCAAATCATTTTAAAATATAATTGGAGTTAATTTTTCAAAAACCCTAGTTAAGTTAGGGTTAAGGATTTGAATTCAACCCTCAGTTATGCCTGAACTATAAAGGAAATGTTTGTATCTTTTTGAAGGGTTCTTCCTTTGGGTGCTCTAGGATTTTTCTATTGTAGATATTGCATTTTTTGTATTCTACCATTATAATGGTTGCTTCTAAGATTTATGGCAATAAAATTAAGCTATTATCACCATTGCCTCTTATATGTTTGAATGAAACTCAATTACCTTCATATCTGAAAATGTGTTTTAGTTGTCCCTTTGATGTATTATGCTAATCTAAAGCAGGAAGAAACAAACTCTATCTTGGTGTATCACCTTCTTTTACATTCCATGTCTCCTTCTATCTCTTTTCTTTGCAATCTATTAGAGTAGAATAGTAATAGGGTTTTCATGTTTTGGGTTAGACCAACACATTTTCACTTAGTTTAGAAGAGGAATTTGGCCTTCTTCGAAGACTTGACCTCATTGACAAGGTCCCACACCTTGAGGTCATTTCCATTGTGTCATTAGAACATTGAACTCTTGTTCGGTAGGGTGTAGTTTTATGTGACAACATTAGACAAGGACTTGAAAGATGGAATAGTTTGGTTTATTACACATGGTTCCTATGAGTAGGTTTTCACCACGGTACTTGTCCAAGTGACCAATAGAAGTGGTATTAACTAGAGGATTATTTTTTTCTTTAATTTTTTTATTTTTTGAAATTTATTTATTTATTTTCTATCAATATATTCTTCAACTTAAGCATGAAACCACTTGAGGTGTATGGTTTTGATGGGCTCATCTAGTGAATCACTCGTGGGGGTACCTAAATAATATTATCCTAAATAATAATTGATGATAGTGACATATGGACCTAACCAATTAGGCTCCAATGCACCCTTCTAATCTCTATCTTGTAGATTTTCTAGTTTTCTTTAAGCACAAGACCACCAACTTCAAAATCATAGGCTTTGTTTTTATATCTATATATATGATGAATATAATCTTGATATGATGTAGATGGTTGAGGATATTGATGCACTTCTCATCAAGAAGTTTGAATTTTGATTTGATATTTTTTATTTGATTAGATTTTATTTTACTTTTGTGAGGCATCAATCATCAAAGAATTTTGTGCTAAAAGAGATTATATGTCCTTGTTATAAAAAATCCACTAGGAATTAGAGTTTTTATATATTTTTGATATCTCAACAAAGCATGCCAAAATGATTATTTTTCACTTTAAAATATAGACATGATCATTGATATTACAACATTCCATGAGATGTTGTCTCCTATGGATGAATTTTCAAGATAACCGATTAGTCCAAAAAAAGTATAAAATAAGCCATAAATAAGGGGAAAAAAACTATACCAATGAATTTCTTGTGATTTTATAATATTTTTTTAAAAAATCACTAAAATTTGAGTTTGTATGCAAAATTTATGATCTTTTAAAAACAAAATGCATAAAAATAGAATAAATGAAATAAACATAAAAATGAAATCAATTAATACTCAAATCCTACATATGCAAACCTTAGATCAAGCACATTGTGAAGCTATGCTTGTCGTTTAATCTAGGTGCTTAATTTTCTTACATAACCTTAGCATTCTCTAGATATCAATATGATATAATATTTTTGTAAAAATGAATTCTTGTGAAATAATGAGAAATGGTTTTTATTTTTAAAATTTTCAAGAGAATTAGATGAATGACTAGGATTCAATTTGGAATCTTGAATTTGATTCATGATTATGGGAACTAATGATATGTGTCAAGCATGGGAGAGTTGCACATTATTTTAATTTTTAATTAAAATAATTATTATTACTCAACTCAAATTGACTAGGGAGATGACATCATTGATTAATGATTTAACTAGCACACATGATTCAACTAAGTGCATGAGATAACTAGAGGGAGAGTTGACTATTTGCATGGAATAGTTAACTAATTTCATGAATGAGTGAAATAAATTTTATCGATGAGTAGGACTAGGAGTAAGTTTGAGTGAATTGATTAGACTGGGCATTCAACTAGGTGAGATATAATTTAACAATTTAACAATGAATTAATTGAATTATTGGTTCAAACGAGGTTGAAATTAATATTAAATTATTTAAATGGGTAATATGTGCATAGATAAATAAATAATTAGATAAATATTTGGATAATATTTATTAAATTGATGAATAATATTAACCCAATTCAATTAAATAATTAGGAATTATTTAATTAATGGTTAGACATTAGGAATCTTAGGTGATAAGGTGATAATGTGTGTCCTAGGTGATGAATAAATGATTAGGCGATGAATGAATGACAATGTGTCAACATATATTTGATTGGCTAGGAAAAAATGATGAAGGTGAAGGTAAAATATTTATATGTATACACTCATCACTTATCGTCTAAGATATTTTTCAAGGCTATAGACTCTCCTAAAAGAAATAATAAACACTCTAATATGAACCCAAATTGTAGGTTACCATTTTAGGGGTTTAATTTTACTCAAGTAATAAAAAATGAAAATTAAAATACCTCTAAAATTATTATCTTATGTTCAAATCCAAGAATTGAAACTTAAGAGCTCCTAACCAAATCCCACTTGACAATAATAGAAATATTCATAAATTAAGAAAAAAATCAACATAAATTTACACATAACACATTTACACAAGAAGGCCTTAACCCCCTCTTATGATAAGGCCTAACTATATTGGGGAGTCACAAAAGTGGTTTCTTGAGAACCTCCACAATTTTTCATGGGTCATGGAATATTAACTTGCACACTTGAACACAAATTTCAATATATCCAAGATAATAGCCAAAGTAACATTTATAATTCAATTAATATACACAACATAGAAATATTGATGAAGGGGAAATCTCAAATCTACCCCTTACAAGCTCAAACTCACACTAACAACATAGGTTTACATACAAGAAATGAAATAGTAAAGAAACGTGTTCTTTTATTACTGAAATGACATTACATCAACACATGCCATCAAATGGTCTTTCATTATATTATCTGCAAATCTGAAATAGATTCACCTTAGACTCTCACTAGTCTAACTTCTCTGGTTCCTCTCTCTCATTCTGGTCATCTCTCTCTTCTTACCAACCTCTCATACTACGGGATACTCTGCCACCACCTCACACCTCCTTCTCTATCTTTCACTATATTTGTATACTGTATTCCTCATGTCGGCCTTGATGTTCATCTCTCCTTATGTCGTAGTATCATAGTGTCATTACCTCGTTATCATTAGATTCATCAAGTCATCCAATGTAGATGGATTCCACAACAATGATGTGGGATTCATTTGATCTCGTTCTGCTAGGTTTTGCCATCCACTACCATTGACTGTCACACATATTGTACCGCTCACACTATCGAGTCCACCATCGCCCTATCGAGGGGACCTCAAAACATCTCTCACTGAAACACCCAAGTCTCACTTATGAGACCAACACCCAATACATACATCATTTTGATGTGGGGGTCAACCATTCCAGTTCATAGCCACATAATTCACAACAAGGATGTGAATTGCACAATCATCTAATCAATAATCGACATTAGCTTATACATGTCACCATCTATCCTTATCAACCCATTGGGTCCCACCATACATCTTCCATCATACATCATTAAATTTCCAAAACCACAAACTCCAAAACCTCTTGTCGGAGGTTGCAAAGTTATGAAAACTCATGACTCACCGACATCATAACTGTCGAGCTGTCAGAGAGACTCCAAGATGAGTCCCGCTGAAACCCTTCACTCTCACCAAAATGTCTTCACTTCACACTAATTGCTCCATCATTGGGACAAATTTTGATGTCCCATCAATACTACACACTCACGCCAATGAACCTATTACACTCCGTCACCATTGGGTCATTGTTGGGACATATAATAGGTTCCCACCGAAATGATAATGTCCCACTGACATGACTTCCTCACACCTATTAACTACTATCGCTTCCACCATCGGTATGTCGATGGGACTTGAAACAAAGTCCCAACGAATTCTCTTTGTCTCATCGATGAGTATGTCGACCAACACCGAATGATGAAATTAGTTCCTCGCTCATGTTGATTGCTTTGTAAGCTCGAACTTAACCATTATTGAGTGGAATAACACAGATCGATGCAAGATCACTCTCAGACCCTGGGTGCTCCTCCATCAGACACCCGGGGTAGGAAATAAATGTTTCATAAACATTTGTGGATTCGATGCTCATTCAGAATCCATCTTGTCACCTTGTTCACCTGCACCTTCTTTCTCAACTATCCCTGTAACTTGATGTCTTTGCCATCTTTCATTCTTCTTCTCTTTCTTCCTCTTTTCACAAAATTCATCTCCCACCACTATTCATTATAAAATTCTTGAAAACCATAATCATCAATTTCTTCTTCAAAAGAATAATATGACTCATACAGTACCTTATTCTTTGTTATTGCTACAACCACTTGGTAGTTATTAATTTTCTTTTCACTCAACCTCCTGGACGGGGAATCAACTCCACCAAATCCTATCCACCTCCTCCAAATGTTGTTGGAAAAACAAGGACAAACAACGAAGAGGGGGGGGGGTGAATCAGTTGTCACAAAATAATAAAACTTTTCAAACTCTACTTAAATTTAATCTCAGATCCGATGAATAAGAAATTAACCACAAGCAATTAACACATCAGAGAGACAGAGAACACCAAGATTTTTTATGTGGAAACCCTATTAGGGGAAAAACCACGGTGGATGTTAGTCCACAATATTATACCCTATTAAAAGTATAATGAAAACAATAAAGGGGAATGCACATGCATTCAGGCACACTACCTAGAGCTCACTGCCCAATAATACACAATAGGATTAAATCCGAAGGGTATGAACTGAGAAAATAGCTTTTGTACAAGCCTGATTATAGTTCCAATTAAGCACATAAAACTCCTTCACTTTTCACTCAAACTACTTCACACTTCACTTGGTCTTCTTCACACTCTGCTCTACAATTAAATGATATTCGCACATACACACATAGGAGCACACCCAACACATGAAGAAAACTAATCAATGTGGACATACCACAAAGATAGAGCATGATCTAGAGACATCCAAAAACACCAAGAAACAACAAAAAAACATCCGCAACAACTAGAATTACTAGAATCACACAATCTTCACTCAGGAACATTGACAAAGACCACAAAAATACTGTAAGACCACAACACGATCAAATCTATATGCAGACCTCTAAAAATTTTGGTAGATGATCTAGATAATCTAAAAAACAAACCTTTTAGTCTACAACAACTGATCTTCAACGTACAGAACAAGACGCCTTCATGACATACACAGTTCCACTAGGAACTTGGAACACTTTCTTTAACAATTTTCTCAATATCCTCAACATTTACAACCTCTGATGTATTGAAGACTAATAGTGTTGACATCAATGACAACCACATATAAAAAAAAATCCACAACATCCAACAATCTCCCCCTTTGGCATTGATGGCAACACATGATGTAAAAAATACCATCAACCCAACACACTTGCTTCTTAACTACTTTTCTCCTACAAAGCTCTTCTCCTTGGAAGATTTTTCACATTGCACTTGTCACCCTTTGACATCAATGGAAAAGGTAACCATGAACTTTCCATATACATGCTTTGAACCACATATCTGCACATCTGACTACTCCCCCTGAGTAGTAGCCACAAAAACATCAATCTGGATCAGAATAAAGCAATGTAGCTCATAGGGTGATGCAAGTAAATGCATCTTTTAGTTCTTATCAGGAGGGGTAATTACCCCTAGCATTCCTTTGAGATAATCAAAAGTATCCTTCGGCAACGACTTAGTAAAGATGTCTTCAATCTATTCTTTCGTAGGCACATACTCCAATATGACTTCTTTCTCATTCACTTTCTCCCTCAAGAAGTGAAACTTGATTGATATATGTTTAGTCTTAGAGTGTAGCACCAAATTATTTGAAATATTTATTGCACTTGAATTGTCACAGTATATGGAAATAGGCTCTTCATATATCACCCTGATATCTTTCAACATTTGTTTCATACATATCACTTGAGTACAATTATTTGCAGCAGCAATATATTTTTCTTCAGTAGTAGATAAAGAAATGAAATTCTACTTTTTGCTCAACCAGGACACCAGCTTCTTCCCTAGGAAGAAAGCACCACCATTAGTACTTTTCCTATCATCTACATCTCTAGCCCAATCCGTATCAATATATGCACTCAAAGTGAGATCATCATCCTTTGGATAGAAAAGTCCAAAGTCAACTGTTCCTTTCAAATATCTGAAGATTCTCTTAACAACAATCACATGTTATTCTTTTGGATCAACCTAAAATCTAGCAACCATACATACAACATTCATAATATCTGGGTTAAATAGAGCAATCCACCGATCATTGACCTATATCTAGTTTGACTCACCTTAGGAGAATCATCATTCTATATTAGCTTGCATCCAGTCACCATGGGAGTACCAACAGGCTTTGATTCTTCCATCCCAAATTTCTTCAGTAGCTCTCTCACATATTTGGACTGAGATATGAAAATTCCCTTGTATAACTAGGTAACTTGCAATCCTAGAAATAAATTCATCTCTCCAATCATACTCATCTCAAATTCACCCTTCATCTCATCAACAAAATTCATACATAAATTGTCATGTCCTCCAAAAATGATGTCATCAACAAAAACTTCTATAATTAACTCTTTATCATGATCCAATTTGAAATATAAGTTGCTATCAGTAGTACCTTTAGTGAATCCAAGCTTTAGTAAGTATTTGTCCAATCTAGCATACCAAGCTCTAGGGGCTTGCTTAAGTCCATATAGAGCTTTCTTCAAGTGGAAAACCATATCTTCCTTGTCAGTTAGCTGAAATCCATTCGTCTGTTCATTGTATACTTCTTCTTCTAGTTCTCCATTCAAAAATGTTGACTTCATATCCATTTGATAGACTTTATAGTTCTTGTATGCAATATAAGAAAGAAATAATCTAACAACTTCAATTCTGGAAATAGGGGAAAAATTTTCTTCAAAATCAACACCTTCTTTCTGAGAATACCCTTTACATACCGATCTTGCTTTATTTTGGACCACTTCACCTTGTTCATTCAACTTGTTCCAAAATTCCCATTTAGTACCAATCACATTTTTGTATTTAGGTCTGGGAACCAGTGTCCACATGTCATTCTTTTCAATCTTTGTCAGCTCTTCCTTCATAACTTCCATCCAGTGTTCATCTTGGCAAGCTTCAGTGACATTTTTAAGTTCAATCTTGGAAATTAGGCTGCACTCTTTTGCAATATTTCTTCTAGTTTGCACTCCTTTATTCTTGTCTCCTATAATTTGAATTTCAAAATGATTTAGCTTTACATACCTTGGAGTTTTGGGACTTTCATGAGATTCTGGTTCTTCTGATCTTTCTTCTGCACTTGCACTTGTCTGTGCTTCCTGACTTACTTGATTTACCAGAATGAATTGAGGTTGCTTTACCAGAACATATGGAATAATCTGAAGTTGGTTCTATGTCTGAGAATTCTTCCCTTGGCTTGTATTGTCTTCATCTAAATCATAAACATAATATGTGGATGATTTGACAGAGTCCTCATCAACTTTGACATTTGCACTCTCAACCATCTTTCTTAGTATTTTGTTATAGCATAAGTATTCCTTTCTTTTAGTAGAGTAACCTAAAAAGATTCCTTCATCGCTTCTTGTATCAAAATTTCCTATATCACCATCTCTCTTGATATAACATTTTATTCCAAAGATCTTGAGATATTTAACAGTAGGCTTATAACCAAACCATAGCTCAAAAGGGGTCTTACCAGAATTACCATTAACATTTACGTGGTTTAAAGTATACACAACAGTGCTTATAGCTTCACTCCAATAGATCTGGGGCACATTTCCTTCTACCATCATAGTTCTAGCAGCATCCAAAATTGTTCTATTCTTTCTTTCTGCAACTCCATTCTATTGAGGGGTTCGGGGAGCAGATAATTGTCTTATGATTCCATGTTCTTCACAAAAAGAGTTGAACTCCCTGGAGGTGAACTCACCACCTCTATCAAATCTCAGACACTTGATTTTCAAACCTTTCTCATTCTCTGCCACAGCCTTGAAACTTTTTAACTTTTTGAGTGCTTCACATTTTTCTCTTAAGAAGGAAACCCATATCATTCTAGAGTAATCATCAATAATCAACATAAAGTACCTTTCTCCATGAATACTTCTGACTCTGGAGGGACCACAAAGGTCAATATGTAGTAGCTCCAACAAATCATTTGAATGAAACTATTTGCTCCGAAAGGAGACTCTAGTCTGTTTACCCATCTGACACTCCTTACAAATTGTGTTAGTAGGCTTCACTAACTTAGGTAGATCTCTTACTGCTTGAGTGGAACTTACCTTGTCAATGTTACCAAAATTTACATGACATGACCTCCTATGCCACAACCAACTTTCATCTACTTAAGCAATCAAACAACTCCCATTAGCAGTATTCAGGTGAAAAATATTACCTTTTGTCTTTCTACCTATAGCAATCATATTGCTAGAACTTCCATGTATCTTGCATCTTCCATCTTTGAATTGTAGATTATGGCCTTTTTCCACCATCTATCCAACACTCAAAAGATTGTGCTTCAGGCCTTCAACATAAAGAACATCATCAGTGTTATCCTTACCACCAAGGAAAATAGAACCTCTGCCATGAATCACACCAACATTGTTGTCTCCAAATCTTACAACACCACCATCATACTTCTCTAGACTTACAAATTTGTTTTTATCATCAGTCATATGATGTGAGCATCGACTATCAATAACCCACTCATCCTTTTCTTCAACTCAGGCTGCAAGAGCTTTCTCATCTTTAGCAGATTCAATAGCCATAGGACTATTTTCAATCGTAGCAATGAAAACCCATTCATCTTCATTTCCATTATCTTTATCATATTCATCATCAGTCACTCCTTCAGCAAAGTAACATTTCTCTTGGAATTTAGACTTGTTAGGCTTAGATCTAGGAACTCTTTCAGGACATCTTGATGCAAAATGACCTATTTTACTACAAGAAAAACATTTAATAGGTAACACTCCTTCATACTTGCCTTTTCCTCTGCCTTCTTTCTTTACAATCATTGCTTCCAATTCTTCTACCTCTCTTTCTTTATCTTCAAGCTGTTTTATTTCTTCCTCATACTTGGATATCTTTCTAGAACACTCTCCCAAACCATATCTTTGCTTGTTACTTCTGGATACAGTAGCCTTGAATGTAGATTTAGTTTTCGAAATAGATTCACCAAATTCACTTAATTCAAAAGCAGCAAACTTACCAACCAATGTGTCTCTTGTCATCTTTGTTATTAATATGAGCTCTTCAATAGCGTGAGCCTTCACTTTGTAGGAGGGAGGCAAGGATCTGAGTATTTTAGCCATAATTTCATCCTCATCTAGAGAACCACCAACACATCTAATACCCATCACTATTTCATTTACTCTTTTCATAAAAGAAGTGATATTTTCATCTTCACCCATATTCAAATTCTCATACTTTCCTTTCAAAATCTGTAGCTTAGCCATCTTCACCTATGCATCTCCTTCATACAAAGTTTCCAACTTCATCCACATCTCATGAGTTTTCTGTAGTCCTATCACATTTTCCATCTCTGAATCTGTCAAAGCACTCACCAAAGCTTCAATAGCCTTGATATTGTTTTTAGCTTCTTTGATCTCATCAGCAGTGGAGGGACCATTTTGAGGAATAACATATGGATCTTTTGTAATCTTCTAGAAAGCTTCACCAATACACCTTAGGTGACATTGCATCCTAAATTTCCACAGTGAGTAGTTAGTTCCATCAAATCTAGGACTATCCTTCTTGTATGTTGCCATCTCGGATCACCTCAAGCTTTTAGAATTCTTCAGAGGAACCTTCTATGATACCAATTGTTAGCAAAACAAGGACAAACAACTGAGAGGGGGGTGGGGTGAATCAATTGTCACAGAATAATAATGTTTTTCAAACTACTTAACTTAATCTTAGATATGATGAATAAGCAATTAACACATCAGATAGAGAACACCAAGTTTTTTTACGTGGAAACCCTGTTAGGGGAAAAACCATGGTGGATGTTAGTCAACAATATTATACCCTGTTAAAAGTATAATGAAAACAATAAAGGGGAATACACATGCATTCAGGCACACTGCCTAGAGCTCATTGCTCATTTACAGAAGGGGCTAACTACCCAACAACACAAAAGATGATTAAATCCCGAGGGTACAAACTAAGAAAATAGCTTCTGCACAAGCCTGATTACAGTTCCAATTAAGCATAGAAAACTCCTTCACTTTTCACTCAAACTACTTCACACTTCACTCGGTCTTCTTCACACTTTGCTTTGCAATCAAATGATATTCACACATAGACACATAGGAGCACACCCAGCACACGAAGCACATTGATCAATGTGGATGTACCACAAAGATAGAGCATGATCTAGAGACATCCAAAAACACCAAGAAACAACAAAGAAACATCCACAACAACTAGAATTACCAGAATCACACAATCTTCACTCAGGAACACTAACAAAGACCACAAAAATATTTGTAGACCACAACACGATCAAATCTATACGCGGACCTCTGAAACTTCTGGCAGATTGTCTAGATACTCTAAAAAATAAACCCTTTAGTCTACAACAACCGATCTTCAACGTACATAACAAGATGCCTTCATGACCTACACAGTTCCACTGGGAACCTGGAACACTTTCTTTTACAATTTTCTCAATATCCTCGACATATACAACCTCTGATGTATTGAAGGCTAATAGTGTTGACATCAATGACAACCACATATCAACAACACATCCACAACATCCAACAAATGCATCTCTCATTCACCTCTAATCTTGTGGGATTCAACCCACCACAGTCTGTCCACCTCTGCCAATTTGCATCTGCATTTAGCTCTGCAACATCATGCAAATCCTTCTTTGCATACCAATCATTTTGAACCATCTCATATGCATTCACTACCTTATCCATCTCAACATTATACAATAACCCCTTCGCTGGCAATGCTATATCCACTTGTTCATCTCCACCCTTGGGTATGAAGTTGTACTCCTCTCTCTGTATGCCTTGTAAAATACATTTTCTAGTTACAATCACTTCCTCATCTGCATTCACATCAATGTTAGTAGTATAATCAAAATATTCATCCTCTTATTCCTGCAAAAAAATAGTAGTCACTCCAATTCCTTTATCACATAAGAATTCATCAACTGATGTCTAGGAAATATCACCATACAACCCAAAATTCTTCCCTTTGGTTCCTTCCTTATTTTTAGCGGTAGTGCCTTCAACTGCAAAAACACTCACTGCTGCAGTATATCCTTCTACCTTACTCTTATCATACTCAAAACTATTACAAAAATCAGATGTTACCTCTTTCTTCTCCATTGAGATCTTCATTGTACTGAATGCCATTGTCTTTTTTTTTGCATTGAACAACCTCTCTATCTTTGTGATCTCTTCCTCAAGAAGCTCTTGTTCTTCATCGAACACTGGATCCTCATATTCAACTACTGCAATTCTTCCTTCATTAGCACTCTTTTCTTCAACCATTTCCACTTTTATTTCCTCTTCTTTAAGGTCATCTATTTCTCTCCATCTTTTAGTGGCTGCTACCACCTCTGGACCTTCATCCTTCATGTCTACCAATAGGCATCCTTCATTTTCAGCTTTTGGTTCCTCAACCTGCACATCCTCTCCTCGATGTCATATGCATCAAACTCTGTTGCATCTTCTTTCCTTTCTTCAATCAAAACATCATTAGAAGGATAAACATCACCTTCATATCTTGTCTTCTTTTATTTCCATCTTCTTATATTTTCCTTCAATTCATTTAGTTTCTGTTGCATCTCTCTTATTTCTCTTTCTCAAAATCTCCTTTTGATTTCCTCTAGTCTAGGAATCCTTAGAATCCATCTGATGACAATGCCCTTTCTCTTTTCCATTTTCCAATCCTCTCAAAGCTGTAATCAACACAAATATTCAACCTTCAAGTCACACAAATGTAAACTACCTCTAGTTCGGTGATCTGTTTACAAATATTCAACACCTTTAGATGTTATCCACACTCTCAATGCTCTAATAAACCTTCAAACCCTCAGGTTTACATATGTGAATTTCCTCACATTCAATGATTTATTCAACTACAAGAAATATCTCACTTACACAACCATCCTTGAAATATCTCACTCGCACAACCATCCTCTACCCAACAAAAACTCTGGAAGATGCTTCCTCTACCCACCTTCTCGCAATGGAGGAACTCTACACTTTCTACCCAACTTTATCCTTGCTGTAGGATAGTAGTTATAGACCCTCTTTCATGCCTGCAACAAACATGCTTTCCACAAATCTTCTCAACTCATCACCTGCTAGAATTCTGGCTTCAACCCACACTCACAGGTCCTATTGCAACTACCTCACATTCAATGCTCTGTTACAGACTCAGGACAACCTGATCTGATACCATTGATGAAGGAGCAATCTCAACTCTTCCCCTTACTAGCTCAAACTCACAATAAAAATACAGGTTTGCATACAAAAAATACAATAGTAAAGCAAAGTGTTCTTTTATTATTGAAGTTATATTACATCAACACATGCCATCGAATGGGATTTCATTACATCATCTACATATCTGAAATAGATTCATCTTAGAATCTCACTAGTATAACTTCTTTGGATCCTCTCTCTTGTTCTAGTTGGCTCTCTCTTCTTACCAACCTCTCATACTATGGGAAACTCCGCCACCACCTCACACCTCCTTCTCTATCTCTCACTATCTCTATATACTATATTCCTCGTCGGCCTTGACGTTCATCTCTCCTCATGTCATAGTATCATAGTGCCGTTACCTCATTATCAGTAGCTTCATCAAGTCAGCCAATGGAGATGGATTCCACAACAACGATGTGGAATTCATTTGATCTTGTTCTTCTAGGTGTCACCATCCACCACCATTAATTGTTGCACATATCATACCACTCACGCTACCGAGTCCACCATCGCCTTGTCGAGGGGACCTCAAAACAGCCAAGTCTCATCGATGATACCAACACCCAATACATACATCATTCTGATGTGGGGATCAACCATTCTAGTTCACAACCATGCAATTCACAACAAGGATGTGAATTGCACGATCATCTAATTGATAATTTCCATCAACTTATACATGTCACCATCTATCCTTATCAACCCATCGGGTCCCACCATAAGCCTTCCATCACACATCACTAAATCACCAAAAACAAAAACTCCAAAACCTCTTGTCGGAGGTTGCAAAGTTATGAAAAATTGTGACTCACCGACATCATAACTACCAGGCTGTTGGACAGACTCTAGGATAACTCCTTCTGAAACCTTTCACTCTCATTGAAATGTATTCACTTCACATCGATTTCTCCATCGCTAGGACAAAGATTGATGTCCCACCGATACTACACACTCACGCCGATGAACCAGTTACACTCTGTAACCATCGAGTCATTGCTGGGACATATAATAGGGTCCTGTCGAAATGTTAATCTCCTGCAGACATGAATTTATCACTTGTTAACTACTACCGCTTCCGCCATTGGTATGTCAATGGGACTTGAAATAAGGTCCCACTGAATTCTCTCTATCTTTTTGATGAGTATGTCGACCAACACCAAATGATGAAATTAGTTCCTCCCTCATGTTGATTTCTCTATAAGCCCGAACTCAACCCTTATTGAGTGGAATAACACAGATTGATGCAAGATCTCTCTTAGACCCTGGATGCTCCTGTATCAAATATCATAATTAAAAATAATTATCTTGAAAAATCAAAATCAAATAATTTTTTTAATTAATCATCTAAAACATATTAATACATAATTATATAAGCAGATAGTATTCAACCAATATGTTAAGATTCATCATTATATAATTGATTTCATTCTAAACCAATCCATAGTGACAACCAACTATAGATAATAAAATTCAATCTATAAAATATGTATAAGTTCATAACCATTAATTAACCAAGGCATCATTAGGAAATAAACAAACTATTTCTTTAAATTATATCAATTCATTCATAGCCTATAATAATAACATAGAAGAATAGAATGACCATGAGTTTCATAAGAAAAATAAGTCTGTTGATATAGAGTATGATAGTGAGGGGGAGAGGTGAGCCTCACAAAACTTATTTACCATATCTCCATTTTTATCTAGCTATAGTTGATTTTTTTCCACTAGATAGAACATGCATTTTCAAAATTATCTTAGAAAATTTTACTCTTAATGATCCAAAACATATTTATATTCAAAATTTAATTCTATATTAGTTATCCAATCAATCAATTTTTTATGATTGAAACTATCAATATAATGAGGAATATTAAATCAAGATTTCTTACCAATACTAATAATCTTTCAACATTATTCCTTCTCTATAGCCTTCCCCAATATGCTCAAGTTGATCTATTATGTTAGCTTCTTGTTCATGATTACTTTAATTTTCTCTAGGGTTAGGACATCTTCTATAATCTTCAACAATACCCAACAATATTTATACAATTCTCATTATGTTAAACGTCTCTTAAAATTTTTCAACAACTTGTATTGATCCTCAACCTCTACCTAGCCTTGTAGGAGACATTGAAGATCTTGAAAGTTTCTTAATTCAAATACCATAATGTAAGTTATTTCATAGTCAGTGGGTTGATCACAATTAGCTTACACTATTTAATAAATATTCTCCCAAACCATGTGTTGCATAAGATTCACACATCAAGGAATCATGTACCCAACAATTTAGTTTTGGAAGGTTCACATTGAAGAATCTTCCACCCAATAACTCAATACTAGAAGACACCATTTCAATCTAGACCAATACAACATGTTAAGTACTAATATGTTTAATTTAAACCAATTAGATAGTATCCCTTAAGTTCATAGATCATGCCCTAATACTACTTGGATGGTACACCTAGTTAGCGGATCCAATGGTCTAACTAACCATGGAATAATATGTAAGTTAACAACATTTAACAAAAATATAAATTTCAAACACAATGTACAGTAGAATTAATAGCCAAGTATGAATGATTAACATAGAAAAAATAATTAAAAAGGAAATTTCACTAAGATTACAATATTCTAGGCCTCAACCATTTGATTAAAAATATAGATCAAATAAGATCTTTCAAAATTTAGAGTGTCAAATATATGGCTAATCTTATATCTCTAGACTCTTCCTCTAATTACCACTAGTAGAATTTGGCAAATAAATGACTATGTAACTAAAAATTTGTCACATGACTAAAAATTTTAGTCATGTGACTAACACTAGTAGTATTTGGAAAATAAATGACTAATTTGGTCGTTTATAAGTGACTAATCTGGTCATCGGGTAAAATCACAACTAAATGACTAAATAAATGTGCTCATTATTAAAATATTAGCCATAATTTTCATTTTGATAAACATACTCTAAAACCTTCGTCAAGACCTTATTTTCAATCATAGCTCGCCATAATTAATAATAAAATATTACAAATAAAATTACTAATATTTTTTTTTTGTGGAATAAATATTTTGTTTTGTGGTGTCATCATATGAACACCAAAGTTTCTTCTACATTGACGAAAAACCACCAAATTATAAAAATTAAAGAAAACCATAAGAGAACCTAAAAAACTAAAACCCAAAAACCTTGAAAAATAAAAAAATAAGCAAAAGAGAAAAAAAAGAAAAGAATTAACAACCAAATAATCTAAGAGGAAAAACGACCAATTTTTTTTTATAAGCATAATTTTCATTTTAATAAACATACTCTAAAACCTCCATGAAGACCTTATTTTCAATGTAGCCCACCAAAATGGAGTAGTGAGTCAAAACCTTATTTTCAAGGTAGCCCGCCAAAATAGAGAAGTAAAGCACGCCTAATTTTGGATTGCAACCTCTGCCCATTTTTCCGCACCAGACACAATTTGTGTAGAATCTTGTGGTAAGTCACTTTCCATGGTTTCAGTTAATTTTACGTTTCAAATTTGTACGCGGTCAGGCCATATGATCCATTCTTTTTAATAATTTTACTAGTTGCTTGTTGACTAATAATGATTATCTTCTTTTTTAGGCTAATTATGGAAAAGAAAATCCATCTTGTGTTGCAAAAGTTAAGGATTAATATAGAGAATTTGGAATTGAGGTTTTTTTATTCAATTCTTTTCCGTTATGAGATGTTAAAAATAATCTTTTCTTTTTGAATTTTCCACTATCAAACTGTACAGTTCACAATAGAACTTACCTTTATCTATAAAAATGATATTAAGGGACATGTAGATTGAGTTTTCTATACAAATTTCAGAATTTGAACTCTTAAAATTAGCTTCCACTTTCTGAGAGGGCATGCAAATCATTTTTGAAGTTGAGTGTAAAAAACAGAGTAGCACGTAAAGAAAAAGGATGAACAATAATAAAGTGAAAAGTGGCTCTTCTTATATCAACTATCTAGTACAATGAAAGGAGTGCAGGGATCGTAGGGGTTTAACGTTTACAGTGTAGTGGAACAGTAGTTCAGTTGTACAGTAGATGTCATCCTACTTTTTTTGAGAACTCTTATTGAATTCCCAAAAATAGGAGTTCCCAAATGACGCCAACAACAAGAGCTGATTCATAGGCCCTATGAAAATCTCTAACTTTTTGGCTCCCCTTTGATACTTTTCTGCATACTTACAGATTACATCTCCATGATTAATATGGACCGAAATGGTTGAAAGGGCACATGTTAAATGGAAAATAAAGAGTTTGAAGTGACAAAAAGAATCAAATGTAGCTCTTTACTCTAGATGCTTTATTATCATTTGGTTATTAATATATCCAGATATAAACCATGATGACTTAAATCAAAACTAGAAGAAATCTCATGAAACCTACAAGAACAGATCGGTGATTAGATGAGTCATGGAAATGAAACCAACTCCATAAGCCACAACAAACAAAATATGCAATGCAAATGAGAATACAAGCCTTCAAAGGAGTTGTCATGGATAAAGAATCATCCTCCCTTAGATCTCTTGTTAGAATGCCTGAAAGATCTTCAGTTATCCACAATATCCACATTCTATGAGCTCTGATACAAAGATTGTGCATAGTTCTTCTCAGTTTATTCAATTTGGTGCTATTATTTTTATCCTATGATTTAGGCTTCAAACCAACCCCTCTCATTAGTATTTGTCTTCTAGAACTGTCTAGAAGAGGGTAATCAAAATCAGTACTGGAGTATCTAAAAGTTGAAGATCCTTTCCCTCAAACTAAAGCTTTGTTCTTGACAAACCAGAGCTGAGACAAGCCAAGAACTAGTGGAAGGGAAGTTGAATGAAAACTAAGAGCAACTAAAAGCCTTCCTAAGAAAAGTTCCCTTTCCACTATAACTATTAGTTCTAGTGTCTCCTTGTTCATTTTTTCTGGCATCTCCTCATTTTTCATTTCTTGATAGAGAGCTTCTAAAATATGTGCAAGATGTTCTTCAATCTCAACAATCAATGTTGAGATAAAATGGAAGCATTGCTCTTGCAAATAAGGTGCTAAATCATTTATCCTTGAAGGAGATTTATGTGCATGAAGAGAACTTAGGAGGTCTTCTAGAATATTCTTGGACCCCTCATCTATGGTATCTTTTATTTGACTAACCTCAGTTCGAAAATAAGCGTTAAGGCGACCAAACCAGTCTTCATCATTTGTCATTGTGTGTATGAAAATTGGATCAATTATAAAGGAATTCAAACACATATTAATAAGACATTGTATCAAGAAAACTGAAAAGGAAAACAAAAATAAGCAAACTGTTACTATAACTTCCCCGAAATCGTCTTATCTCTCTCTAACTCCAGCATTTTGTTGTTTCCAATGGCTCTCAAATCAATAGAACAAGCTCAACAAAATGAACAGCTGAAGAATGAGATTTGAAGATGCACACTATGCTAAATGCAAGGCTATGCTAAGATGATAATATCGCTGTGATGCTGAAAATGATGTGAATGCATAAGCGTATATGTTCGTCATGTATATGCGTATATCCATGTGTAACCAATGCATGGATTTATACCAGTATTTATAGAGTCTTAGAAAGGATTCGATTGGCTGACATGTTTTAATGGCCCAGATTAAGCTTGTTCGAATGGATGGTGGAAGATTTTCGTAAGTGAAGAGGGAGATAGAAGGTTTCCCTTTTCCTTCAATTTTTGTCATTGAGATCTGAAGGGAATTTTTCGTTTCGAAAATGAGTTTAGAATGAGTTAGAATTAAATAAAATAAATTTATTTAATTTGTAAGTGAAGATGGATATAGAAACTCGCATAATTAAATAAATTATATTTAATTATGTTTTAAAAGTGAATTTAGAGTGAGAGGAAAATATTAAATTAAATATTTAATATTTAATTTGATTATGGGATGAAGAGAATATTCCATTATTTGAATATTCAAATATTCAAACTTTAGAATGATATGATAATTAAAATAAATAATCATATTTATTTAATTTAATTAAGAGGAATGTGGGAGACGTCAATAATTAAATAAAATTATTTATTTAATTAAGGTAGAAGAATTAGAAAATGAACAATATAAATAAATAATTAAATTTATTTATATGTAGATGACTTTAGGAGAATTAATTAAATAATTTTATATTTAATTAATTAACAAACTTAATCATGACCATTTTTAGACGTATACATTTTTCCCCTCTTTGAAGTGATGTGTGAAACGCATTGCTTCAAAGAAAAATAAGAGTTTGCCCCTGACATGCTTTTGATGCTGATGCTGATGATGCCCCCTCGGGAGGTAAATCATGGATGAGGATATGGATTGCGAAAATTTTGGTAAACAATCGAGATTAGATAATGATATTCTGCGGAGAGAGTGATTTAGCTCCCGATAAATGATGGAAAGAATGTCCCATTATGAAAATAAAGTCAAAAGGCAGCAAACTTACCTTTGTTGGACCTTTAAAAGGTAAAAAAGTTGAAAAAGACAAGTCATTTTCACTTTTTGACTTTGTGAATATTGTAGCTCTGAGAGTGACCTTGCGACATGGAGATTCCTTATCATCACCACCGATTCGAGAGATCTCGCCGATACCAGAGGCCAGTAGCATATGGACCATAGGTGAGTCGATCTAACCACCTGTGTTGAAAATTTTTACATTTGAAATCAAATTGCATTATTTTTCCACCGATTTTAGATATGCCAATGTCGTTTTAGCGCTTTTAGGAGAGTTTTAGCACTTTCAATGATTTTTCCAACACTTAGGGTAAAAACAATAGCACATCTAAGCTAGATTTGAAATAGTTAGGGTAAAACCAGTGTAGTGCATTCGATAAAAACAATAGCGCATATAGGGTGTCATTCAGAAATTTAGGAGTATGGCACATATAGGAGAAACAATAGTGCATATAGGAAATAGCGCATTGGGCAAAAATAGTGGCACATATATGGAAAGATGTAGAAAGCTAAGTTTAAGCACTTCAAGTGAAAATAGTGGCACATACAGGGAAATTGCGCATCCGGTAACTAAAGTAGTGCTTAGGTTGATTAAAGTAGCGCATATAGGGAAATCACGCATAGGGGATCTGTTTGAGCGCATCCTGTGAAAAGAATAGCGTGTATGGGTTTTAACACATCCCGTGAAAAGAACGACGCATATGGGTTTTAGCGCATAGAGGCCACAGAGTGGCGCTTCTAGGAAAAATAGGCAGAAAGTATGATCTAATGATAAGAAAGTGAAAATGATGATGAATATTGCCTCCTTAGTCAATAAATAGGTAAATTGTCATGTCATCATGCTGATATGGATAGAAATGATAGAATAATCTAATGATTGATTGATAACTTTGCTTCCTAGAGTAGAAAACAAAGAGTAATTGTCTGATAACTTTGTTTCAAAAATAAAGAGTAGATTGAACTGATAACTTTGCTTCCCAGAGTAGAAAACAAAGAGTAATGATTGATATGCTTGCTGATAAATTTGCTTTCTACAATAGAAAACAAATAGTAATTTGGTGGTAGAGCAGATTGATGTGATATCCAGATAGATAGATTGTGTATTGGTTTTCCTGATGGGATTGATTATGTGATATGGGTTGTTGATAGGATATGATGCACTGATACAATTCATTGATATGGGTCTGATATAGTTCACTGATATAGTTCACTTGATATAGGTCACTGATAGATATGAGTCTAATTGATTTTGATTGATTGAGATTGAATGATTGGTATGATTCTGATTGATTATCCTTGTGATGAAAATAGGAGGTTTTCAAAAACCTCCAGATTAGAGAGCGACACTCGACAGGATGGGATAGGATACCCGAGTTGACACCTACTGACATAGCTCTGATAGATACATGTGGTTTGAGATCCTTATTGGCTATGCCATCGATATGGGTCAACAGAGGATTGTTGACGACACTGGCAGAGCGATGGCATTCAAAGCACAACACCTTTCATATGCTGACTGGTGAGGTGATGGTGACTTTGGAGGATGTATACAAGATATTAGGTATCCCAGTGGTTGGTGCCCTTGTGTTCTATGATCACAAGGAGCTTGGGGGTACCGATGCTTTGAGACGGGTGTATGGTGATGCACATATAGCTGGGTACTGGGTACCATGGGCTAACTTTCGAGGATATCCAGCTTTGCCTGCAGTTTTGGGTGCGTTCATTGGAGGTCTCCTTTGTCTAGATCGCCGGTCAAAGGGATTATCAGTGGGATGGGGCAGGATTTTGGAGCAGATGTTGCTACAGCCACAGAGATATGCGTGGGGGAGTTGTATGTTAGCGCATCTATATCATGATTTGCATCAGGTGGTGTATAGGGTTGCTTCCAGTTTGTCGTGTGGTGTGACGTTGCAGATCTGGGCATGGGAGCATTTTGTTGTGATGAAACTGACGTGCCCCAGAGTTAGGCCTCTAGGAAGGCCCTATGTATATACGTATGCTATGTTCCTTACCCAGCCCAAGTTGGGCAAGGTGGATTACTGGAGATGACTTCTAGATGATATGGATGCAGTGGTATGGCAACCATATCTTGATTGTGAGCCATGGGATACATATGATATAGAGATGCCATTTGTATGCATTCCTCAGTTTCTGATAGGGAGGACTCCTTTCATTCTTGAGAGGTTTCTGGCATTCCGAGTGCAAAGACAATTTGGATTCACCCAGGGGATGCCACAGGGGGTTGCACACTATGCCCAGAGCAGAGATGAGACCAGATGGGGGCCATGTATTTCCTATCAGACAACATATACCGAGTTCATGTCATTAGCTCCAAAGGCATGGGATGACAGGCAAGACATTATTGATGCCGGTATGTCTGATGAGTATTCTCAATATTACCACACACATCCCTTTCCACGGTTTACCAGTCCTGATGAGCTAGCACCCATTCTAGTACCACAGCCAAGGGCAGTGAGACAGGAGGATGTGGCCGGTGGTGAGCAGGGAGCAGTTGGAGGAGAGGAGGAGAGCGGAGAGGAGGAGAGTTCTGATGGGGATGATGGAGATGATGGCAGGGATGGGGGGCAGGTGTTGAGGAGGTTGAGGCTAGATATTCTGAGGGGTGTCTAGATCATGCGACGGACGAGGAAAGGGATTGGGCGAAAGACAGTGATTCGGATGGGATCCTCATCTCAGCAAGGGCAGATAGCTACTCTTCAAGCCCAGGTGCAGACACTGTAGGGATAGCAGGGACAGTTGCAGAGTTAGCTGGTGCAGTCACAGGGTTTTATTGTACAGCTACATGCACATCTAGCATAGGCTTAGGCATAGGCACAGGCACAGGCACAGGCACCTGCCCCAGACCCACAGTTAGCCCAGGTGATGGCAGAGAGAGATGCATTCAGACGGAGGGTAGTGGAGGCTGAGGGTGTCGCTCAGAGGTTGATGGGCACTGTAGAGAGCACATCATTTCAAGATGCCATTGCAGAGGGCATGGAGATGGCGAGGGAGGCCGAGTATTACAAAGTCAGATACAAGGAGTTGTGTCCTCCGGAGCATAGAGAGCCATTCCCGCGGTCTCACACCAGGACCTAGGAGTAGGTCACAGACATGCACACAGAGCCTAGGAGTTACCGGCCCTCAGCAGGATCTAGACGTGGGTACCAGTGGCAGGCCACCTCCTGCCGGACCAGCTCCATCAGGGGCATCGACCAATTAGCAAATATATTTCACACATGTGTCTTATTTTTGGAGCATGTATATTGATTTTTGATCATATCTCATGTATTTCTCTTTGGACATTTCAGTTTCATTGGATATTTGGACATTTGTATTATTGATGACGAGTGATGATATGCAGTGGTGATGATTTTTGATGATGTGATATTTCTATGTGTTATGGATTTTGGTATGCATTTGAATGAGTTAATGACTAACATGATATGCAGGATGATTTGATATGATGTTTTTATTATGATGATGATGATTGATGATGTGTACTAATGATGTCATGCAGGTGGATGAATTATGATGTGATTATGAAAATGTATATATGGAATGTTTATTTTTGGATTTTCTAATGTAGGTAAAAAGTATGATATGATGTAAAATGATATGAATACTAATATGAAATTGAGATGAGTAAATAGTGATGAGATGTATGATAAAATGATATGTTATGAAATATAATGATTTGTAATAAAAAGGAACGGATAAATGAAATGATAAATGGAAATTATAATGATAATGAAATGATAAGGAAATGAAATGATAGTTAATGATAAGAAAATAAAATGAATGATGATAATGACGATAATGATAACAATAAATGAGATGGTAATGAAATGAATGATAATGATAAGATACGAAATGAGATGAAATGAGATGTTTAATGAAAGGAATGAGAATGATAATATGGAAGAAATGAAATGAATGATGATGCAATGAATGATAATGAAAATGAAATGATAATGATAATGAAATGATGAAATGATAATGAAATGATGAAATGTTAAAGGATATGAAATGGAATGATAACGAAAGGATAATGATATGAAATGAAAATGATAATGATAAATTAAAATGAAATGCAAATGGAAAGATGATGGAATGATAATGGATATGAAATGATATGATAATGGATATGAAATGAATGGATAATGGATATGAAATGAAATGATAATGAATATGAAATGAATGGATATGAAATGAAATGATAATGAAAATGAAATGAATGGATATGAAATGAAATGATAATGAAAATGAAATGATAATGATAATGAAATGATAATGATAATGAAATGAATGGATATGAAATGAAATGATAATGAAAATGAAATGATAATGATAATGAAATGATAATGATAATGAAATGAATGGATATGAAATGAAATGATAATGAAAATGAAATGAATGGATATGAAATGAAATGATAATGAAAATGGAATGATAATGATAATGAAATGATGAAATGATAATGATAATGAAATGATGAAATGATAATGGAATGATGATGGAATGATAATGGATATGAAGTGATGAAATTATAATGATAATGAAATGTTAAATGATATGAAATGGAATGATAATGAAAATGAAATGAATGGATATGAAATGAAATGATAATGAAAATGAAATGATAATGAAAATGGAAGAATAATGAAAATGAAATAATAATGAAAATGGAATGATAATGAAAATGAAATGATAATGAAAATGGAATGATAATGAAAATGAAATGATAATGAAAATGGAATGATAATGATAATGAAATGATGAAATGATAATGATAATGAAATGTTAAATGATAAGGAATGATGAAACAAATGTTCAAATATCCTCCACAAATAGTCCAAAGAGACATGGCAACCGTTTGATGTTATTATTATCCTTTCAAAACTCTGATGCATATCCAATATGCAGACATGTACAGTGATCTAGAATGAAATGTAGCTAAATGAAACGAACCATTTGTTGAGCATGTTGTTATATTTTCTGGAATCATCATAGAGCGCTTTTAAAATGTTGGAAGTATGTACAAGCATCAGAGGGGAAATTAGCACCAATGATGCCTGAGTACAACTTTCATGATTTTTGACATAGCAAGTAAACACAAGCATCGAGGTATAATTAAACCAAGATGACCTGAGCATTTCTTGCATAAACAGACAAAGCCTAACCACCTTCTGATGCAAATTTGGGACTGTCATCAATGATAAGCTTTTGATCATCATGTCTCACGACATATTTGCAACAAATAAATGATTAACCTTAAGACAGCAGACAAAGAAAAATCATTTTCTTTCCTTGCCACTCTAGTTCAAGACATCATTGAGTGTGCTCTAGAGAGATGATATCAAAAATTAAACAACCATTTGTTCAAAAATGAAATACTGTGATTCCAAACATTATTTAGATTATAGATCATCCAGATATGAGTCATGATAAGGCGCACAACTGAAATTTTTTTATGAGTTGGATCAATGATTGGATAGGTATATGATTTGATTGTTTTGTTCGTGTGATTGGTTCTGATGTCATTGTCTAGCTGTTTCGGTAAAACCTGAAAGTTGATTGCCCCCAGTATGTCAATGTTTTTGCCCTTGGTATTGACACAACTTACTGAGATAAATATGTGCAATAATCAAGCCATGGTAAAACATTATCTTTCTAGGAAAAATGATGACAATAGGATGCTGGTATGGCCCTCTAAGATGATGGGAAAGATGCATGAAAGGAATGTCGAGAAGTTAAGTGCAGAACATGAACTAATAGATGGAGGGTCACAAATAGCGTATGTTTGCCAAATTTTCACTATTTTTTTTTATTGCATTTTTCTTGTCAATAGACTGCCTGTTGCCAGGTTTTCACCCTATGACTTTTTTTCTTTTTTTTTAGGATATTTTTCTGATTTTTTTTTGTATTTCTTCAGGATCTTTTTCTGATCTTTTTGTATTTCTTCAAGATCTTTTTTTAATTTTTTTGTATTTCTTCAGGATCTTTTTTTTTTTTTTGTATTTCTTCAGGATCTTTTTCTAATTTTTTTGTATTTCTTCAGGATCTTTTTCTGATTTTTTTGTATTTCTTCAGGATCTTTTTCTGATTTTTTTGATAACTGCTTTAGACATAATACTTTTTTAGGTGCATGTTGTTGATAGGTTCATCAAATAGGTCCCCTTCTCACGTTCATAGCTTGTAGGCTCCTGAACCATAGACTATGATTACCACATAAGGACCTAGCCAATTTGGTTTGAACTTTCCTTTCTTCTCTCTGTCTTGCTGATTGCGTGGGTTTTCTTTTAGAACAAGATCACCCACTTAAAAGGTACGTGGCTTTACTTTGTGATTATAGATGCAAGACATCATCTGTTGATATGCTTTTAAATGATCAGCTGCTCTTTGTCTCTTCTCATCTAGGAGTTCCAGTTCTTGGAGTCGGGAAACTCTGTATTCATCATCCGTTGTAAGACCTTTCAATGATACTCTGAGTGAGGGAATCTCAACTTCTAAAGGTAGTATGGCTTCTGCTCCATAGACAAGAGAAAATGGCGTTGCTCCTGTTGGCGTGCGGATACTGGTTCTGTAGGCCCCCACAAGGTAGGATTAAGTTGAACATGCCAATCCTTCCCTGAATCATTCACAATCTTTGTCAATATTTTCAATATTGTTTTATTTGAGGCCTCAGCTTGGCCATTCCCTTGTGGATAGTAAGGTGTTGAATATCTATGTTGAATGTGAAATCTTTCACAAAGTTCATCGACATCCTGATTTTTGAAAGGACGTCCATTATCTATAATAATGGAGTTGGGAATGCCATACCGACAAATAATATAGTTGAGTATGAATGATGATATTTGTTTGCTGGTAACTTTAGTAAGAGGTATTGCCTCAATCCACTTGGTAAAATACTCTATAGCTGTGATGATGAACTTATGTCCGTTCAATGAAGAAGGATGAATCTTGCCCACTAGATCTAACCCCCATTGAGAAAATGGCCAGGTTGGCATGAATGGTTGAAGTTTCTGTGCCAAAGCATGAATGAGATTCCCATGAATTTGACATTTTGAGCATGTTTTCACAAAAGTGAATGATTCCCTCTCCATTGTAGGCCAGTAGTAACCCATTCTAATCAATTTCTTGGATAAGGTCAGTCCACTTGAATGAGTACCATAAATGCCACCATGAACTTCTTGTAAAGCTTTGTCAGATTCCTCATGTTCAAGACATCGAAGTAGAGTACCATCAAGACCACGATGATAAAGGGTGTCAGCGATAAGGGTGTAGCGAGCAGATTGGCAGATAAAATTACGTTTTTGGTTACAGGATAAATCGGGTGGTAAGATATCGTCTTTGAGGTTGGCATAAATTTTTCCGTACCAAGGTGAATTGGATCCGACCAAATGGAAAATGATTTGGCTTTCAGGGGTATCATAAGCAGGTGTAAATGATTGTTCCACCAGAAATTCATAACGAGTCTGAGTTTTTGGGAGTTGTAACAATGATGCAATCGTAGCCATGGCATCAACTGCCTTGTTATCAAGCCTTGGAATTTGTGTGAATTTGATGTCCACAAAGTATTTCTTGAAGTCATCAACCATATTTTTATATGGTAACAGTTTGTCATCTTTGGTCTGATAATCGTCATTGATCTGATAAATGACTAGCTGTGAGTCGCCATATACTTGTAGTTCTGTAATCCTCCATTCCAGTGCTATTTTAAGCCCAGTGATCAATGCTTCATATTCGGCTATGTTGTTGGTGCATAGAAACATCAGCCTATATGATCGAGGAATGGTGTGTCCTTGAGGGGTGACAAAAAGTATGCCTGCCCCGATCCATGTTGAGTGAAAGAACCATCAAAATATAAAGACCATGGTTGTTTATATTCTGTAGCAAAGACATCAACATCTAGAAATTCAATGTGTAGGGGATGGTCTGGTTGCAATGGTGCTTCAGCTAGTTGATTAGTGATAACTTGTCATTTGATTGCCTTACGGTCAACATAATGTATGTCAAATTCACTTAGAATCATTACCCACTTTGCTAACCTTACTGTCAATGATGCTTTGCTTAACAAATACTTGAGTGGATCAATCTTTGAAACCAGATTGATTGTATGAGTTAACATGTAATGTCAGAATTTCTGTGAAGCAAAGACTACTACCAGACAAGCCTTCTCGATAGAAGTGTAGTTGAGCTCATGACTTGTTAGTGTTCTGCTGATGTAGTAGATTGCACGTTCTTTTCCTATAGAGTCTTCTTGCGCTAGCAGTGTCCCCAGAGATGTCTCTGTTGCGGCAATGTATAAGATTAGGGGTTTTTCTGGATTTGGTGGTATGAGAATTGGTGGAGTTATTAAATACTATTTGATTTGTTGAAAATCCAATTCACATTTGTCATCCCACTTGAAAGGAACATTCTTATGCAGTAGATGTGTGAAAGGTAAACTTTTGTTGGCCAATTGTGCAATGAACCTTCGTATAGATTGAAGTCATCCTTGCAATGATCTCAATTGACTAATGTTCCTTGGTGGAGGCATTTCCATAATTGCCTGTACTTTGCAGGATCTACTTCAATTCCTTTTTCGAAACAATGTACCCCAAGAGTTTTCTTGACCCCAAAACACATTTCTTGGGGTTGAGGCGAACTTTGAATTTCTCTAATCTTGCAAATATTTTGGATAATATTTCAAGATGTCCTTCTCACAGTGTATGATTTTTTCCAATATATGTCATCGTAATCTTCCATGAAGATATGCATCATGTCATGAAAGATTGTAGTCATGGCTCTTTGGTAGGTAGTCCCAACATTCTTTAGACCGAAGGCATGGCGTTCCAACAATAAGTTCCCCATGGACATGTGAACACTATTTTCTCCTGGTCTTCAGGTGCAATCTTGATTTGGTTGTAGCCAGAAAAACCATCCATTAATGAATACATGGCATGGCCAGTTGTCAGATCAACTATAGTGTCGATGTTTGGCAGTGGGAAGTCATCCTTAGGGCATGCTTTATTAAGATCTCTGAAATCTGTGCATATTCTCACAGTTTTATCTGGCTTGGATACAGGAACAATGTTGGAGATCCATTCTGCATAGTCGATTGGTCTTATGAAGCCTACATCAAGGAGTTTTCTCAGTACTTCTTTAACCAATAATGCAACATGAGGGTGCATCTTTCTGAGTTTTTGTTTCACCGGCTTGGCCCCTGGTTTGATAGACAAGTGATGCATGATAAGATCTGGATCAAGACTAGGCATATCAGCGTAAGACCACACAAAATTGACTTGATTTGTTTTCAAGAATTCCATGAACTATGGTATTTCTTTCTCTGTCATTGATGCAGCTAACTGTAAAATTCTTGGTTTGTCGGAAGTCTCAAGATTGACAACATTTGTAGGCTCAATCAAAATGGGTGATTGCGCATGATAGTGCTCCAGGAGAGTGTCAAGATTCCCATCGTCTAGTGCCTCAAAGAGGTTTTCACCATCCGATCTTGTCATGCCCATAATTTCACGCCAGAAAACCCAACTATTTTTTTTTATAATGAAACTACTTAACACTCTAAGAATAGGTGATAACATAATTACCTCATTATTGAATTTTGATTATACCCTAATAATATTACTTTCATTTACCCCACCAATTATTCATTTATGACAATAACGCTATCACATCAACAACCACTTATACAATGGCATCATTAATAGTGTTACCATTACTATTGTCTTATTTTGAGATTAAAAGTCGAGTCTTAAAAAAACCATATGGTTATTTCATTAAATGTCCAATATTGGTAGTTTCGTTGTCCAATCATTGCAAAGAGAATAGGTGATATCTTCTTTTAAAATGTGGTAATATTAGCATTTTACTCTAAACTTAACATTAGTATTATAATTGCCATTATAACAATAATATCGATAAATTCCCAAATCTTACAAAATATTTATTATTATAACATAAAATAATATTATTTACCCAAACAAGTAATAATATTATTATCAATGTTTAACCCAACTTATTCAATAATATAGTTCCCTTTCTATATATATATATATATTTCGTTTGTTTAATTTTTTTTTAATCATCACAACATTTTTTTTTTGAAGAGGAACTAAATATCATTATTTATGATACACATTGGTTTTGCCTAAATATTGAGGTACAACTACTTCTCTTTTAGGCCAACCTTAATATTAATGAAAATCCTAACTACATCAATATTTGTTTTATGTTAGTTATTTATATTGTTAATTAATAAAACCCCATCTAATATTGACTCTTATTATCAATATTGACATTTCTTGACAATATTGATAATATTATAAATAATAATATAAATTTACTAGCTTTTATGTTAATTATGGATCAACATTAAATTCTATTGATATAGATAATTAACATTAATGTTAGATCCATAGAATTAATGTTAATATTTAATTCTATAATGATAAAATTAAATATAATATCATTATTAATTCTATTGATATTACAATTAAGTCTATAATTATTAATGCTAGTATTAAATCAGTGAACATTAATATTATCAACATTGATAATCTTCCTTGACAAAAATCTGCATTCTATTCTCATGTGCAATGATTTTTTTTGTTTTATTGATTTTTCTATTTGAGTGGAGAGTATCAGGAACATTCTAATTTGAGTGGAGAGTATCACAAACATTCTATTTTCATTGTTTGATTACAATAATTTTTGTTTTGTTTTATTTTATTTTATTTTTAATCTAATAAATCATAAAATGATTTTATTTATTTATTTTATATAAATTATCTTGAAGAGATATATACTAATTATATTAATAGCAACATTCCAAAAGAATTTAATTTGCATGTAACTCTCAAAATAATAAGTCGTTGAAGATAATAATTTAAAGTTCATATTGTTAATATCTTTTATCATTTAGGAAAGCGAAAATGGGAATTGAAGTGCTCAGTTTTTACTCCAAACGCCTATGAAAATATGCATTTCATTTAAGTATATTTCAAGTCCGCCTCTATGTGAAGACATTTATTATAACCCTAATCCAAGCATTTGTTCCCTTATTTTTATTTATTTTTATTTGGTTGTGGCAGTCGTCTTGGCAGAGGGCAGCGTGCAGGTTTGGGGCAACATCTTCATTCATGTTCAGCTTCACTACATCCATTATTGGTTTAAGGTTTAGAAGAGTTTATTTGCAGGCTAGATTTCATTTTTGTTTTGCTTTATTGTTTGGTAATGACTTCTGTTGCAAGACTGAGTCATTTATCAATGATTCAAGTGTGTATTTAACTGCTAAAACTTTTTTTCACAATGGGAAAATGACTTAGTGCAGGGGCCGATGAGCCACACTTTGTTTTACATATTTATTTAACCCTCTCTTTTGTTTTCTTGGTATTGATTTGTGTGTACAGGGCTTGCAGCCATTAGACAAATCTGTCACATTCCTGTTGTTCAAAATCATTCCAGATATCCTTTGATGTTAGCTCTATTTCAACTGGTACATAGGACCATAAATACCCTATTGTTAGAGACTGTGTTCTCTCCTTTATTCCTTAAATGTAAATCAGCATTTCATTTGAAAACTGGAGGAATATATATTTATATTTATTTAAATCCCTTCACTTAAATCTGTGCCACTGAATTAAGTAGCATTCCTACAAATTTACACAAGTTCACCCTCTTTCGATTGTTACTGTTATCTATTTTTTTTTTTTATAGTCTGTAGATTTACACATGAAGAATCATGACATTTCCCTGCACATATATATATTTGTTGTTTATATATATACACACATAGCACAGTAACTGCCTCTATTTTCATTTTACAGGAAACTGCTATTTTTATTTGATCAATATTTAGTTTATTTTGTTACACATATATTTGTTAATCAAATTACTGTTTTATCAGCAACAGTTTTTTATTTAGCAACATGGTTTAGTTTTATCTATCAACAGGCTGCAATAGTATATTTTTATGGAGTTCTCGCAAATATTCATATAAAATATATATAGTGTTTTACATATTTAAATATAAAATATAAAACGAGAATATATGAAAATATTTTAACATTTAAATACAAAATATAAAATGAGAATATATATTATTCATATATTATTAAAAGAATGGAACATTTAGAATATATATATATATATATATATATAGCAATATTGTACTATCAATAGATTTATAGAGTCAAAAGGATATTTAAACCACTTTTGCATATTTATAAATTATTTATCCAGTCTCATAATATGGGTTTTGGAGAGCTATAAGGCAAGTCAATTTTACATGCATTATCCCTAAGCTTATACTTATTTCCTTGTTTTATTTTCATTAATATTTTGTAGAGAAGAGACAAATATCTTTGAGAGCATTAAAATGAACATATAATAAAACTAACATTTTCTTTTTTCCAATTTTAAATGGTTGGCCCTCTTTCATTATATACATCTTAAATAAACATATTTATCTCATTATACATCATCTTAAAGGAAAACTTTCTCTTGTTCCAAGTTACTAAATATTTATCTACCATGTGTAGCTAATAGATTCAAATTTTCATTCAAGGAAAAATCTAAGTGTTTGCAGGTTATAATCTAAATTTATCTACCTTTGTCAAACAAATTGCCTTTCCTAGACCAAATAACTTTAATGAAAAATAGCCTTGGATTTCCATCTTCAAAATATCAATATGGGACTTCAAAGAATAATCAATAAACACATCTTGCTCTATTCCACAATTATTTTCTTTTTCTTTTTCTTTTTGTAGCGAGATACAAAAATCCACGCATTGAGCTTACATTGTCACATTAATAACTATGCAATAAATGATTTAAATGATTCACAAACCCATGGATAAACCTTTCTCTTAATGATCTTTTATTTCACAATAAGGCACGTGTCCTCAATATTGCAACAATATATAAGAATACAATGAATAAAACACAAAAGAACGAGGCTTGCTCTCCACCCTACCATAATGGCATCATGGAGCCTCATGGGCTCTAGCCATACCCCCGAGCAAGAAAATATGATAACCCCAAAATTATGAATGGAGTCTTTACTCATTTTTACAAAGGGATAAAACTAAACACCAATTTCATGCTTCTAGGTTCTCTATTTTCTAATTTCAATGATAACCCATAAACTATGTCACTTTCTTGCAACTAATAAACAAGGGTAAATGGAAATAGGAATAACTTATCTTTTCTTTTAGGTGAAGAGACTGAAATATTGCATCCATCTTTTCTCTCCAAACCAAGCCATCTTCTTTTCTATCTTCCAAAGAGATGAACTCCTCTTATTTTCTCATTCTTTCTACCATCTTCACTCAAGTTCTCCAAGAGGAGAAGTGGGTAACATCCATTTCCTCAATTCCATCCAAGTATATAGGCATTCAACTTGAATTCACTTGAATGAGAGAGAGACATTTGTCACTCTCTCATTTGATCTTTCAACACACATCCCCACAAGTTCTCACACATGTGTGAGACTTTTGGGGAGATGGGGAATGTACTATGACACTCTACCCAACATCCCTTACAAGGTGGCTTCACACATGTGAGATATTTGATGCTCTCTCCAAGTTCATTAATGAACTTTTGGGAGTGGTGGGAAAGTGACAAGTCACTTCTCCCAACTCCCAAGGACTCAAATTCGTCACACTCTTTCAAGTGGGCTTTTGAAGGGTCAAATCATGTCCCAAAGACAATGTCACATGTCCAAAGGGTCCCCCTCCCATAGGTATAGGCCTTAAGGGTCTATTTTTACACTAATATCAAAAAAATTGACCATACAGCACCCTAAAAGACAACTTTAAAGGCTAATTCGAAATTCAAGACCTAACTAAGGATTTGAAAACCCTAATAGATCTTACACTCTCAACCACATGAGTATAATCAATAAGGATCCAAAAATTACCTACACTAAGCCACCAATCATTAAAACCCTCCACTCAATTTACCACTTAGACAAAACCCTAATTACCTCCTAGGTCATAGGGTAAAAAAAATTCAAAACTTCAAAAGATAAATATTTACTTGGGTCTAGATTGTTCCCCCTTATTACCCTTGGCATTACTCTCACATGTATTTTTCCAAATACATGTTGGGTTAGAAATATAATAAATACCTGTTCAAAATATCAATAAGATCAAATTCAATGGTTAGTAAATCCTAATACACATATATATTCATTTCCTTTCCCTATAAAAGATGGAAACTTTGAGCATTCATTAAATAATAATGGAAACCTAACCTTAGCTAAATACTTTATTTACACTACTAAATTTACTCTTGGACACTCCTTCCTGTAATAAAATTTATCATTCAACTTGATATCTAATTTATATAATTTTTCCTCAAAGTATCCTACCTTAGGTATACCTCTAATTGATTAGAGTCATCTTTTAAATTTACCTTGATGATTCTTGGCTAGTGATCCTTCTGGAAACTTCTCCCTAATCTTCCAAAGTCCTGCTTTATTCCTACCTATTATCATTTCCCAAGTAACATAAAACTTATTAGTGAGATTCAAACTAATATTAGATACACAAAATTTCTTAGCTCATATCGATCTAAGTGTATTCTTTAGATGATACTTGTTCGAGAATCTAAATATTATCTGCTCACATTCATTCTTAACAGTTCTCCTGTTTTCATTTAATGAGAGAATTTGTCACAATAATCATTTACAATAGTTAATACTAAAATCAAAATATTAAACATGGAATTAGGTTAAGTCATCAATTTATTCACCAACAAGAATAATTAAACTTATCAAGGTGTCATACAATTTATAGATAGGGTTGGGCCTCACAGATACGCTCTTTATTTTATCTTTTGTTTGATCTAATACTGCCAGATTCTGGTTTTCACCATTAGATCTTTCTTTTTTGTTTTTACTTTTGCAGCTGGGAGACTTGACACTCTCCTGATCAAAAACCCTATGTCAAAAATCGCTGGTGGAACAATCATTTGTATCATCTATGGAAAGGAAGTTTATGATGGCTTCGTCACTTGGAAACACAGGTATATCGATAGGTTCGGTTGAATCCCAATCAATGAGATCAGGATAAATTAAAGATAGCGGATCATCAGGTTGTGTGAAATTAGCTATGGTTATGGTCATAACGGAGTGATCCATTGGATCTGAGGTATGAGGTGGATCAATGATGATACTGTCCTCATGATAGTCTTGTTCGTTTAGATCCGACTCAGCATCACTAGAATCATGGTGACTTTGTAGTTCAAATTCATGTGTTTGGGTCCCTGAACCTTGACCTTCAATTAGAGTTGGGGCGTACTGGTGTATTACATCAACCTCTTTGTCCCTCCAGAACTCATCATTGTAAATGTTGTCCCATTCATATTCAGCAGAGTCTGTGTCAGAATTGTTATCCAAGAAGTTCTGAACTGTTGCCAAACATGCTTCTCGTGAATCTGAGCCTTCTTGCAATGCAAAGATAGTGCCATGCAGTTGTTTGGATGTGCTTTCTTTGGAGTGAGCATCATAGCCCAATCCAGTTTTCTCTTTTGCAGCGAGTCTACAGAGGTGAATAGGTTCAACTACTCCTTCCTTCCTTTTTCGGATAGGACCTTTATCATAGCCCATCTTCTGCATGATTGATTACCATTTTCCATATTTGTCCATGGGTAATTTGACATTAAAGACTGCTTTATCTTCATCTTTATAGAGCCAGTTTAGAATTTTTGTATCCTCAGGGTTTTCCATGGGAAATTTTTCTTTGATGAATTGTCCATTAAATTTTGTGATTGGCTCTGTTGGTGGTTGCTTTGATGTTGATGCCGCTGATATTTGATGTTCCATGATAGACGGTTATCCATGTGATCGAGGTGATGTAGGTAAATTGGAAAGACAAAAAGAGTACTCTCCAACTCCATGGTCCTTGAATTTTAATTTCTTGTCAAAACTATTGGTTAATTGACTGATTTGTGTGTCCATCTTTAGAGAAGTACTAGCATGAGCTTCTTGATTGTTAGGAACCAAAGTATCTTGACTGGCTTTTATGTTGGCACAAGTTTGAATATTGGAATTATCAGCTGGTATCATGATTTCTTGTCCATCATAAGGAAACTTAAGACATTGATGATAGGTTGATGGGACGGCTTGCATTTTGTGGATCCAAGGATGACCCAACAAGATGTTATATGCAAGATCATGGTCTAGTACTTGACAGAAAGTATTCTTTATAACAGGGCCAACTCTAATTGGCAACATGATTAGACCCTTGGATGCTCTTTCTTCATCATCATAAGCTTTTATGGTAATCTTTCTTCTGAAATCAATGGAGTCCTCAGAAAATCCTAGAGCCTTAACCAACTTCATGGTACAAATGTTCAAACCAGCACCTCCATCTATTAGAACTCATCTGATATGAAACTTATGAACCATGACTTCTAAGTACAATGACGAATTATGGGGATGAGTTATGGAAACGTCATCCTTTTCAGAGAATGAGAGGCAAGTGGGTGAGGACAAGTGTCCTACCATGGCTTGAAATTGGTTCACATCCAAATCAGTGGATACATTTGTTTCAAAGAGGGCCTTTTCGAGAATTTCCTTATGGGTTGGAGAAATCTTCGATAGTTCCAAGATAGAAATTTGAGCAGGGGTTTTCTGAAGTTGGTTGACCAAATCATATTGATGTTGAGGTGGAGGTTCAGTGGATTTTGAAGAGGCGCCTTTTAAGACAACTTTAGCTTGCGCCCTTGTTGTTGTGTTGAATTCTCTATATTCCACCTTCTTGTTGACTTTAATGACATTTACCCGCTCGTCATCTGTGTAGAGATGGTTGATTATATGATCATCATTGATATGATTCACATTTTTTTTAGAAGACTCACCTTTTTGATAGTTAGGCAAAGGATTGCGGAATGCTTGGTGGTCTGCATTGGATTGTTGATGTCCTTCTATTGTAATGATGTCATTGTTGATTAAGTCTTGAATGGTATTCTTCAAGGATTGATAGTTGTTTGTGCAATGACCTTTACATCGATGATAATCACAATACTATGCCTCATTCCATGATGGAGGCTTTACACTGGGTTCATAGTTTCGTTGAGGCGGCAAAGTAATGAAATTTTTGGCCATCAACTCTTTGAATGCGGATTCTAAAGATTGACCCAATGAAGTGAAAGTTCTTCTATTAGAGAAGAATGAAAATCTTTGTTGATTTGTATTCGAGGTGTTCCCTAAGGAATTGTGATTGTTATTGGTTCCTCGATAACCTTGGTTGTTGGAAGTCCCTTGATTGGGAGTAGAGTGTTGATTGATATTGTTCCTCAGAGGAGGAGGATTATTTCCATGATTTGCAATTGAGTTGACATTGTTGTTGCGAATGCTTGGAGTACTAAGGACAAATGGCTTGGTCGAGACACGATTTGTATCAACAACACCATCATTCACCACATTTTTGTTGCGAGTCTAAAATTTGGACTTGTCCTGATTATTGTGATGGTTGGATGAGCTAGGATTGTCTTTGTCATGTTTTATTATTCCTCCTTTGACCAAAGCATTTTCAATGGTTATGGCATCTTCAATCATTTTCTCAAAAGAAGGAGGACAATGTAAGTTCAAATGATAGCTCATTTTTGAATTTAAACTATTAATGAAAGTAACCATCTTTTCCTTTTCAGGAACATGACGCAGATATCTGGCAAACATTCTTCTCCATCTCTGAAGAAAAGTAATGAAAGATTCACCAGGTTTTTACGCAACTTTGCATAGATCTATCATGGTGATCTGGTGTTGTATGTTGTAGGCATATTATGATATGAATAGGTTAATTAATTCTTCAAATGTCCTGACGGGAGGTGTAATCTTTGATATCCATTCCATAGAGTGAACTCCTAGGAAACAATTGCATCAAGTGTCTTCGTGAGCAAATTCCAATGTCATGTTTCATAAGTCTCTAACATGATCGATTGGATCTGATTTCCCATTATAGCGATCAAATTTTGGCATTTCACAATGCTTGGGAAAATGAATCATGTTAAGACTTCGATCGAAAGGATAAGGAAAAATGTCCTCCAGATTATATTTCCTTGTGGTTGTTCCCCCTTGTAATTCTTTAACTTGTCCTTGAAGTGCCTTGATTTGTTGAGTCAAAGCACTAAGATCAGATAGGGGTGTCTCTTCAGGTTTGTTTTTCAAATTCTCAGTATTAAAGTCATGAGGCAATTTGGCCCCTTGTTTAGCTAGATAGTGGAAATATTTTTCTTTATCCCGCTGCAAGATCTTTTCGATGGCTTTGTGAAATTTTGGATCTTGCTTAGCCTCTCTAAGGTGTTCCTCATCTTGTTCTTCGTCACTATCTATATGTGTTTTGTTCATGTCTTTGTATTGGTGGAACGAATTTTCTTCTCTGTTATCCATATCTTTGTCAAAAAGTGGATTATGATTCATAATGTAAAGAGGATTACTGCTTTCACCCTCTTCTTGAACGTTTTGGGTATGATCTTGTTGGATTTCATCCTTCAATTTATTGAATTGAGATCTTGTGAAGATAGGCATATGATTTAGAAGAATTCTTCTAACTTAGATCCTAGTTTTGACAAGTGCGATGATGATGATATCTTGATCTAATAAGATGTGGAATCTTATGATATGATCTAAGATGTTCCTAATTTTTGATTGTGGCTTCCAATGATGAAGGATGTCAGAATCCTATTGGGGAAGTTGAACCAAAAATTAGAAAGCTATTTTAAAAAGTGCACTCTAAAAGATTTTGATCTTCGTTTTTAAAGAAATTCTTTCAAGATCTTTGAAGAATATGACTAGGGTGTGAAGGATATTCAATAGTAGGTTATGGTATGTTATCAAACTCAAGAGGTTGGTTATGATTATGCTATTGTGATAGAGCTAATCTCTGATAATAAGCTTGAGAATCTAAGGGATCTACAACATACTCATCAGTGAATCCTCTAACAAAGTTTTGGTATCTATGAAGAAATCCACATAAATGAAGCAACACGTGTCGAATTTTGTATATTTTTTTTCTTTTTTGCAATGTTCTCTTGTACCCTAAGCGTTTCTTGGGTTTCTTGATCCTATTGGAAATTGATTTATTGACAAACTTTATTGATTTCCAATCTCTAAGCATGGGAAAAGTATTGAGAATGTTATTGGACCAAAGATATGAATAACTTTTGAATAGTTTCAGTTGTTGTTCTTCATGTTCATTTTGGATGATTTTTTTATTTGAATTAATGTAATGAAAGACACAACAAACATTCTAAAAAATAATTGTTTTAAAAGCCCTATACTAACATGAAGTGTTTGATCAAGAAAATGTTTTCAACAAATGTTTTCACAAGTTTAGCACATGAAAGACAATTCAGACAGAATCACTCTTAATACTCAAGTAGGTCATTTTAATAATCAACAGCCCACATCTTAGAACTGCGTCAACTCACACAGCCATGTCACCCCCGAAGGGGCGCCCGTGTTTTTGTCTTTTCTAGGCGCATACTCAAAGTGACGGAAGTGAATACCAGATCCCCTGAGCAAATGGTCCTTGGCAGTTATATGGTGAGTTTCTTGGGGGAAAATTCTTCCCTCCCCTTGCACTGTGATTATTAGAATGTTTGGAAACTGACTTCAGCTGGCCACTACACTAGGTTCATAGTAAGGATTTCCGTTCGGTGCGGCAATAATAAAATCCCTCAGGAGACCTCCCAACCTTTAGAACAAAGGCTTTGGGGATGGTTATCTTGCACACTACCAGCAAAAGAGGGTTTCCCTAGATTTTCTTTAAATTTTATAGTGGGGCGGAATAGCCTGGCTTTGGCTTGAACCCACTTGAGTCGTTCCCATAGGGTGAGTACTTTTTCCCACTACGGCAAGCTCTCTAAAGGATGTAATTAAAATAGTAAAATTGCATGAAAATTGAAAAGGAAAGTCTGTTATTCTGATCACCCAGTTAAGAGGAGAGCATAGACCTATTGCCACATACAAAGCAAGCAGATGTTCTTTTTAAATTCCAAATCACAATGATTTAATCTAAGTGAAGATATTGCTTCACCAAAAACAAGTTTGTTCAATTTTAACTGCAAGATCATTGTGTGGTGACTATCCTAGATTGCTTCATTTTATCTAGATGTGGCTATCCTAGGATTGCTTCATTTTACCCAGAAAAATTCTGTCTGTGGAAGGCGTCAGACTCAAAATTCTGTATTTGTGTTAAAAACCATATGTGCTGAAATAGAGACCAAATGCGCCACAAAAAACCACTAAATGCGTCGGAAGAATTACAAAATGCGCCAGAACAGTCACTAAATGCGCTACAGGAAATTACCAAATGCCCTGGAACAATTACTATATGCACTAGAATAGATACTAAATGCGCTACTTTAAATTAATGCCTATTTAACTCTAAATGCAATTAACCATATGCGCTATTAAATCCACTGTATGCGCCGAATAAATATCCCTATGTGCTGGAATAGACACCATATGCGCTACAAAATCCTGCAAAATAAAATAGTCAAAAACCTCGTATGCGTCGCAAAAAATGTCGAATGCGCTTAAACGCCAATTTTTTTTGAAAGTTAGCTCCAGAACACGGAAATTGTCAAAAAAAACTCATAGAGAATGTTAAAATCGTGGGTTCGAGCCCTACGGTGGGTGCCATTTTATGTGTGTATGAAAATTAGATCAATTATAAAGGAATTCAAACACATATTAATAAGACATTGTATCAAGAAAACTGAAAAGGAAAACAGAAATAAGCAAACTGCTACTGCAACTTCCCTGAAATCGTCTTATCTCTCTCTAACTCTAGCATTTTGTTGTTTCCAATGGCTCTCAAATCAACAAAAAAAGCTCAACAAAATGAACAGCTGAAGAACGAGATTTGAAGATGCACACTATGCTAAATGCAAGGCTATGCTAAGATGATAATATCGCTATGATGCTGAAAATGATGTGAATGCATAAGCATATATGTTCATCGTGTATATGCGTATATCCGTGTGTAACCAATGCATGGATTTGTACCAATATTTATAGAGTCTTAGAAAGGATTCGATTGGCTGACATGTTTTAACGGCCCGGATTAAGCTTGTTCGAATGGATGGTGGAAGATTTTCGTAAGTGGAGAGGGAGATAGAAGGTTTCCCGTTTCCTTCAATTTTCGTCATTGAGATCCGAAGGGAATTTGCCATTTCGAAGAATGAGTTTAGAATGAGTTAGAATTAAATAAAATAAATTTATTTAATTTGTAAGTGAAGATGGATATAGAAACTTGCATAATTAAATAAATTATATTTAATTATGTTTTAAAAGTGAATTTAGAGTGAGAGGAAAATATTAAATTAAATATTTAATATTTAATTTGATTATGGGATGAAGAGAATATTCCATTATTTGAATATTCAAATATTCAAACTTTAGAATGATATGATAATTAAAATAAATAATCATATTTATTTAATTTAATTAAGAGGAATGTGGGAGACGTCAATAATTAAATAAAATTATTTATTTAATTAAGGTAGAAGAATTAGAAAATGAACAATATAAATAAATAATTAAATTTATTTATATGTAGATGAATTTAGGAGAATTAATTAAATAATTTTATATTTAATTAATTAACAAGCTTAATCATGACCATTTTTAGATGTATATAGTCATCATAAATCTAAAACTCAACCTAGGTAAATTGACACTTTTTAGGTCCCCTCTCTTGACAAGCCAGCCCTCACTAGTAGTTAATTTGTGCAAATGGGTTTCAACATCTTTGTAACTTTCCAGAAATGTAACTATGGCTTCAAGGCATTTACCAACCTTAACTCTCTCTCGCAGATCTGCAAATCCATCAACTATTATTTGTTTCATCCTACTAACAAATAGGCTTTCCAAAAGTTCATCCCACAGACTCTTTGAGTGCTTCAAAACAATCTCACACACGCATTGGCATGGAAACTCCACATTTGAACCAAAAACTATTTTTAGCCACTCCAAGCTCCCTTCAAATGCATCCAAACTATCCAATGTTTCTCTGATCAATGTCTCATTCTCTGCAAGTTCCTTGCCACTTTTCAAAAGATCAAGCAAATACTTTCCCCCAAGCCTATCTATAGAGAGAATATCATCTGCACATGTCTTAAGCCATGCTAAGCAAGACTCTGATATAAATTCCCCCAGAAAAATCATCATGGTAGCTTGTAGCTTCTCTCTATGATATTTCCACAACTACACCTCATTGTTTGGGTTTGGAATCCCACCAAACAACTGTGATTTAGGTGGCACTGCCAACATAGTCTTATAAAAAAGAGGCAAATCGTTTAGAATCTCCAAGAAGAGTTCCCTAGCTTGACATAGCGTTACCTGTATGAATCTTACCACATTACATAAAATGGAACTGACTGCCCCCACCTTATTGATCTATCAGTCGGGTGTGTCTTCTGGTTCCAGCAATGCATTGACGGTTCTATTTTTTCATCGGTGTGAGGATCTTCTATTAGCGGAACAAGGTCTCATGTTCCTGCCATGGTCTGATGGAAATGTCAGGTGACATCCCCATCAGACCATCGCAGGAACAAGAGACCTCGTCCTGCCGATAGAAGATCCTCATGTTGATGAAAAAATAGAACCGTCGTGACATCCCCATTAGACCATCGCAGGAACATGAGACATCGTCCCACCAATAGAAGAGCCTCACACAAATGGAAAAACATAACCGTCGATGCATTGCTAGAACCAGAAGACAAGTCTGACCGATAGAACCCTTGGTGTGTGAAGTCTTCTAGCCATTTCTGTCAGAATGAAGTAGATGGAGTTCAGGAGTTTTGTTTCAGATGATATGGAAAATTTTGTTTGGAAACAAATAGAGCTGAATGGGTGTTTCAAACTCAATCAAATCTTGTTTAAAACAACCCAACATGAAGACAAGTGTACTTAGAAGATTGGGATTGCTTTTCTGATCATCATGATTTGTTTTTCACCATCTTTGTAACCTACCAGAGATGTAACTATGGCTTCAAGTCATTTATGAACCTTAATTATAGTTGAACTCTGCCCTCATGCTCTTGTTTCAATTCAGTTTCTTCCCAACCCTACAAATCACAGACTAATAAATGGTAAGCCTTGAAATCATGGAACAAAAAACTACAAGAGACAGAGCAAGCATACAACATTAAAATTGTGACTTGCAGCAGTAAAAGAAAAGAAGCAGTAGGCAGTTTGATATACAATCAAAAAAGGGCATTTTATGAGGCTACCTTAAGGAATCAAATTAAAAATTAAATAAAATCATGCTTCAAATTCCATTTAAATGTTTAGTTGTATAGTAGATGTCATCCTACTTTGTTTGAGAACTCTTACTGAATTCCCAAAAAATAGGAGTTCCCAAATGACGCCAATAGATATTATAAATAGAAAACAAACAACAATATTTTCATATAAAAACAAGAGCTGATTCATAGGCCCTATGAAAATCTCTAACTTTTTGGCTCCCCTTTGATACTTTTCTACATACTTACAAATTACATCTCCATGATTAATATGGACTAGAAGGGTTGAAAGGGCACATGTTAGTCTTTTCAATTTATTGGGTAATAAAGAGTTTGAAGTGACTGAAAGAATCAAATGTAGCTCTTTACTCTAGATGCTCTATTCTCATTCGTTTATTAATATATCCAGATATAAACTATTATGACTTAAATCAAACCTACAAGAAATCTCATGAAAACTGCAAGAAGAGATTAGTGATTAGATGAATCATGGAAATGAAACCAACTCCATAAACCACAACAAACAAAATATGCAATGCAAATGTGAATAGAGGCCTTCAAAGGAGTTGTCATGGATAAAGAATCATCCTCCCTTAGATCTCTTGTGAGAATGCCTGAAAAATCTTCAGTTATCCACAATATCCACATGCTATGAGCTCTGATACAAAGATTGTGCATAGTTCTTCTTAGTTTATTCAATTTGGTGCTATTATTTTTATGCAGTGATTCATGCTTCAAACCAACCCTCTCATTAGTATTTGTCTTCCAAAACTGTCTAGAAGAGGGTAATCAAAATCAGTATTGGAATATTTGGGAGTCGAAGATCCTTTCCCTCAAACTAAAGCTTTGTTCTTGAAAAACTAGAGCTAAGACGAGCCAAGAACTAGTGGAAGGGAAGTTGATTGAAAATGGAGAGAAACTAAAATCCTTCCTAAGAAAAGTTCCCTTTCCACTATAACTGTCAATTCTAGTGTCTCCTTGTTCATTTTTTCTGGCATCTCCTCATTTTTCATTTCTTTATAGAGAGCTTCTAAAAGATGTGCAAGATGTTCTCCAATCTCAACAATCAATTTTGAGATAAAATGGAAGCATTGCTCTTGCAAATAAGGAGCTAAATCATTTATCCTTGAAGGAGATTTATGTGCATGAAGAAAAATTAGGAGGTCTTCCAGAATATTCTTGGACCTCTCATCTATGGTATCCTTTATTTGACTAACCTCAGTTCCAAAATAAGTGTTAAGGCGACCAAACTAGTCTTCATCATTTGTCATCATAAATCTAAAACTCAACCTAGGTAAATTGACACTTTTTAGGTCCCCTCTCCTGACAAGCCAACCCTCAATAGTAATTAATTTGTGCAAATGGGTTTCAACATCTTTGTAACTTTCCAGAGATATAACTTCAAGGCATTTACCAACCTTAACTCTCTCACATAGATCTGCAAATCCATCAGCTATTATATTTTTCATCCTACTAACAAACAGGCTTTCAAAAAGTTCATCCCACAGACTCTTTGAGTGCTTCAAAACAATCTCACACACGCATTAGCATGGAAACTCAACATTTGAACCAAAAACCATTTTTAGCCACTCCAAGATCCCTTCAAATGCATCTAGACTGTCCAATGTTTCTCTGATCAATGTCTCATTCTCTGCAAGTTCCTTGCCACCTTTCACAAGATCAAGTAAATAATTTCCCCCAATCCTATCTATAGAGAGAATATCATCTGCACATGTCTCAAGCCACGCTAAGCAAGACTTTGATATAAATTCACTCAGCAAAATCATCATGGTAGCTTGTAGTTTCTCTCTATAAGATTTCCACAACTAGACCTCATTGTCTGGGTTTGGAATCCTACCAAACAACTGTGATCCAGGTGGCACTGCCAACACGGTCTTATAAAAAAGAGGAAAATCATTTAAAACCTCCAAGAAGAGTTCCCCAACCTGACATAGTGTTACCTCTCTTACCACATTACAGAAAATGGAACTGACTGCCCCCACCTTATTTTGCATGAGCTTTATCTAGTACAATGTGCTCCCACCTGTTATGTGGTTGGCTAAATCCTTTTCCAAAGCATTGGTTCCTTGCCCCCATTGGATTTTTAATTATTTGCTACCTTGGTTGAGTTATTGAGTTGCGTTAATGGCAAATTGGTTCATCAAATTTATGTGAAGGTCAAGAACTTTTCCTCTTCCTTCATCTTTCTATTATATTCTTTCATTGACTTGTTATAGGTTGAGGTTATATTTCATTTAAGTGATTTGATCTTGTTTGTTTGATGATTGGATAATGGTCCCATAATCTTGGTAGGCTGACATGGTGGGTTCAATATCCATATATTGATCTTCCAAAAAGGTCTCTATTGTTAGTATGGGCATCTCCAACATGGAGCCTGATAGCAATCAGGAGCACCATTCAACCTCACTTAGACAAATTTCACAAAAAATAGGCTTCAATCTCTCAATTCCTTCAATCCTCAAGCATTTTAGACAAGATATAAAACCATTTTCAAATACCCTTTAATGACTTCTAAAACATATCCCAAATTCACCATAGGTTGTTTTGGAACAACCTGCAAATTGTATTTGCTTTAAAGTTTCTAAAGCCTTTTCAACAGATCTAATTTGTGTATATCCTGCAATCATTTTAGTCCATGAGACCACATTTATTTGAGGCATTTTATCAAACACTTCAAGTGCCTTGTCTATGATCCCACATATAGCATACATGTTGGTGTAGGAGCACCTAAGCTTCCATTTTCAAATTTGAAGGCCATTGCATCTTAGTAGGTCATTTTAGCATTTGAGGAGGTCATTTTATGTTAATTAGGTATTGTGAGACTATTCACTATGAATTAGGATGATTTTAGAGTCAATTGGGTAAAAGAGGCAAAGTTGCAAAAAAGTTGTAAAATTGCAAACTATCAAAAGTTGTTGCAGGTCATTTTTGTCAAGTTTTGTAGAATTGCCAAATATAGTGCAACATGACAAATTTTGCATGTCTGAGGAAAATAGATGATCCTCCATCGAAAAACAAATGTGAATTGATAAATTGAAAATATACTTGATATACCAATTTAAATAATAAGGAAATATTAAATTGGAGACAACCAGATAATTGAATATTTTCAACAAACAATTGATACCAATATAAAGCCACAAAATTAGAGATCCTTCATTGATTTCCTTAAAATTATATCTGCAACATAGTCTTTTGAAATGGAAACATTATGGAAACTTTCTACTGTCTATCTATCCCTATTCGCCTACTATATTCTCCTATATCCTTCTTTTGGTCTTGGACTCTCTTATATACACGAGAGGCAACAAGCTTCAGACCAAAAGACATGACTCTTAATAACAAAACATGATTTTGAACTTAATTTAAGAAACTAACACAATCATAAACATGTGTACCAATCCATTAATCTCCGAGTAAAAGCCCGTGGTCATCTAAGACCTGTTCAAAGGTTTTACTGTATGATAGGGTCCACATCATTACCACCGACTGATTTTGACTATTGCTCAGTTGTGCCCAGATTATCCACTACCCTATTTATAAACATATTGAAAGATGAGAGGTGATCAATGTACCCCTGTTCTGCATGAGTGTCAATATTAGATATGACCACCTTCATATCATACTCTATGTACATGAATTTCTCAATTTGTTTATGAGTATTCTGCAAGACCATATCCTTATCGTTGATCTCCTGCAATGCAATTGTTAGAAACTCTGTAAATTCTGATTTCCAATCATCCCTTTCTCGAAGATTCCCTATATCATCATTGAGTGCAGGAACCAAATCAAAACAACCGAGGTCTTCTTCGAGTCTTTCTTGATATTGGTTGTGGGATCTCACCAAATCATTATATTCTTCCTTGTAACCAGACATTCTCCTCTAGTGTTGATTGTATTTGCTTAAATACACCCCAATAATTGCTAGCTTGCTTTATCAACTTATTGAACATCTCTTTGATTATCTCGGACACAACATTGTACTTAATGATTTTCACCTCCTTTTCTAGTGTTTTACACTTTTCTTGGGCTTTCAAATGGGATTTTTTCTAATAGGCTGCATCAGCTAATGCATCTAACACTCTCTTATCCTTTTTGAGCCTTGGAGCAGAAGAGGAAGATGACTTCTCCATTTGATGTGATAATTTCTTTTTCAATTTTTCATTCTCTTTGACCAATTTTTCAATTTGTGCTCTAGTGAATTTTGCCACATTGACATTCAGCTCTGCAGTTTCTAAGGGATTAGTGTCCACAACTCTTGTGACCAAAAGGTGTCCAAATACTTGATTAGGATTTTCAATCACTGTCAGCCTCTTCTCATGAGAGTATAGTGACCAAATAAGCAAGGAATCCTCATCTAGATTGTATCCAGAACCTGAATATATCTTATCACTAGCGTCCTCTGATAAGTTCAATGTTGTATCCCCTCTTTTTTTGAAATTGTCGAACACAATTACTGAGCTCGTGTCCCATCCTGGTAGAAGTAGTACCCCAGCCTCTTGAAGTAATTCTCTATCTCTTTCAGGAGTGATGGATTTCATTTCCTTGTCAACTTCCTTTTTCAATTCTTCTGAGGCATCAGCTTCCTTTTCAAGAGTAATGTCTTGCTCCTTTTGTCTTATTTTCTTCCCCTTATACTCATAGACAAATGATTTGAACTCAGGAGTTTTAAAAAAATCATTATCATAAATGAATTCATGACCAACCTTGACCCTAATGTCATCAGATAACTCATCTGATGTTTCAAATTTTATAAGTTCCTGAGGGGGCTCATATTGTGTAATCACAGGGGCCTTTATTTGTTCCCGAGGGGGCTCATATTGTGTAATCACATGGGCCTTTATTTGTTCCATTGGTTACTCCTCTCCATCACTCTCCTCATCACTTCCTTCCTCTTCACTATTGTTAGTGGAGAAACCTACATCAGGGGTGGGTTATGGGGGTATGTGATCCAAAGGCTCCACATCCTTAGCCTGCATTCTTGTGTAACTCGTATGAGATGTATCAAAAATGTATGAGGGAACATCTTTTACTATTTCATTCATATGAGCAATAAGCTGCTCAATCCTAGCTAAGGGATCTTGTATATCAACAAATGCCTCTCTATATGATGGGACATTCTTTCTCTTCCATTCCTCTGCAAGCACAACTTTATTATATGAAACCATTCTCTCAATAGTGGAAGCTTCATCTCGGTTCCTGATCACATCATCCAGTGCAAACCAATGCTCATACCTTGAATTTTTTTGAGTTAATCTTGCTTGATGAATAAATCCCTCTGCATCAAATTTCTTTCTTTCATACCCAAGAGGAAGGTTGTAATGAGATAATTTAGCATCAATTTCTCCATATCCTTCAATGGTACATACTGTGAAATCTCCAAAACAAAGAGTGCTAGGCAAGAGTGATTGTTTATTATGACTCTTGAGATGTTTAGTATCAGACCTTGCTAATTGTCCTACTATTTCCAAATAATCAACTCTATTAGGAACCACTCGGGGTAGCAAATGTGGAACCCCTTAAAATCCATAAACCCTTATTACTGTGCAATCAAAGAAGGCATACCAGTCTCCCCAATTATGGTTCATCTTGCCTCTCGGGTTGTTTTACTTTGGTCTCAAAAATTTCTGCACCTCAGGGGATAAATTGTGATCATATGAATAGCCTAGCAACTTCATTAGTGGTTTAACAAAATATTCTTCAAAATATAAATAGTGAGACTTTTCACATCGACTATCCCATAGTGCAGTCCACATTTGTACAGGTTTAAAGTTTCCATCTTTATCTGTGTCTTTGATTCCTAATTCTTTACCCCACACATTTCTAGCATGTCCCTCATATAAAATTAAATACATTAACAAGGAATAGTGTTTGAAATCTATGCAATCACTATTGTTTTTTATTCTTTCAAGCCCTTGATTTAGGGGATTTGCCAAATAGTTTGCATAGTTAAATGACCTAGCATCTATGTTTTGTATATCAACTACTAGAACCATCAGTGCAATAGACATAAGTGGTAGAATCTCAATCCCCAAGACTTGACCAGCTGAGTAGTAGATATATTGGAAGTATTCTTCAAAAAATTATATGAAATGGAGGGTTTTCATTGCTCAATTTTTTTTTGAGTTGACCTTGCTCATTCTTAGGTCTGTGCAAAGCTAGCTTCCATCTCTTGTAACTAGTATGCATGCAATGGTATTTTTTCAAAAAGTCCCTAATGGTGAATGACAAGTTCATGGGACCTTCTAACTAAAATACATTAGAGATTAGGTCTTGGGAGATAACAAGCATATCGGGCCCATTTGGTGATTGGATAGTTCTTTTCTTGGCATTATATTGACTGGCTAGAGCTTTCACCAATTCTACGTTGACGAACACGTTTGGCACCACAAGTCTTCATAAGTTCAGTCTCCATGGGTTACAGACTGGTTGAAATCTAAATTGTTTTTTGTAGTGATACATAAAAAGCTCATAGCCTCGGTGTGGCGTCCAAACATCCCCAAGACCCCTATGTTTATCTAACAATTTACTTGCTTAAACACTTCTTCTGGGTCTTGGCCCTAACCCCGAACATTGATCTATCAAGTCTTGGTTTAAATTCCTCTTTTCAATTTTTTGTTTCTTTGCCTTAGGTTTTTCCACATTTTCTTCCATTGCAAACTCTAGAAAAATGCAACTTTCAAGCTAAGAGTGGAGTACTTATGTGAATTTTTGCTTCTCCTAGCTTCACTGCGTGAGAACTCCAAGTTTTGTCCTTTCTACTTCTGCCCTTAGCGTAGCCTTTCTGGTTTCTGCAAATTGTATGATTAATTTGTGGTACAATTCACCTCTGTGTTGGATCATTAATATACCACCTACTTCAATCTTGTCATCGAGGAGAGCATTTATGTTAAATATCTCGACGATGCTTTTGATGCCACATCAGCTAGTAGTAATCATTCATCGCTATATCATTGGGACCTTGGTTCGTTTTCCACTGATGGCCACCTTCTCCACCGATAAGTGTTTTTCTTTCGGTCTATAGGTAAGACATCAAGCAATGTTACCCCGATGCATCCCAGCTTCACCGATAAGTGTTAGCCTTTGATACCCTATGATTACATTGGGCTATCAAGGGGAGCTTCATCATTCATTCTGCCGATGCACTAGATCTGCGACGATGGAAGGATATTACGCCAATGTAAGGATATGAATTGCCCCTATTGGGATATTGATGGGGTGGTTATGGGAGTTCCACTGACAGAGTATTGTTAGCCCGATGGTATCAAAGAACTTCAATGGATTTCATGAATGTGATTATTTGGGTATGCTGGTTACAAAAATGGATTCTTTACATGAACCTCAGTAATTTGTCTAGATCATGAAATTGAGTTTGGTGAGATTTTGTAAGGACTACGAGATAAATGAATAGATGTTGATGCAAATATGTGGGATTATTTTTTTTAGTCCTAACATAGCTCTTTTGACATTTTTTTGTCTTATACTTATTGTGTGATGTATGATCTTTATTTTTCTTTGTTATTTTGTGCATGCATGTGCCATGTGTAGCCTTAATAGTTGGTTATTGACCTCTCACATGAGCTGATATGTTGGTGATCTTGATTTTCTAAACAAAAGTCCCCATGATAAAGTAAATTGCCCCCAATAGAATAATATGTAATAATATTTAATTGAGGGAGTATAATATTTCTTATAGGGATGTATTGTTTATGCATTGATGGCAAATTGTATTCACTTGAAAGTTTTTAAAGTCTTTCCACCAAATTCATTTTGTGCATATCTATTGTAGATGTCCTTAAGCTATATGAAAAAGGTGTATATACAATTTGAGATCAATTGATAAGCTGAGACATGTAATATTGATTTGATTTACATTTTACTTAAGATATAATTTCATTGCGTTGCTGAATTTCTTAGTTCAATAATTGGGATTCCCAATGATCTTGTATACCCAAAGTGTATGTGATAGAAAGAAATTAGGTAGTCATGTCGATTAGTTTGACAATTTAAATGAACTTGAGTTCATAAGTACATAGTGATAAGTTTTGACAAATAACATAATTCCTTGTTGCATTTATCACAGAAACAAAGGCCTCTTTTGATTGTAGTAGAGGATGTAGAGAGTGAAGCATTGGCTACTTTGATCTTTGAAATTGATGATTTTTTAACTAAATTGATAATGTTTGAAGTTTCTTTTTCTTTCTTAGATGTTGAGTCTAATTAATAAGTTTAATGTTGTGTTGCAACTTGCAGGTGAGTATGTTGATATGATAAAGGCTAGCATTTTCGATCCTCTAAAAGTTATCAGAATTGCATTAGTTGATGCAGAAAGGTAAAACTATTTATCTTTATTATAATTAGTGGAATTTGCAAATACAATATCTGATAAAAATCTACTCCCAAATATGCTTTTGATGGATATTATATCTAATTCTAATACATTCACTAGATCTAGAGCCTAAGTTTAGGGTGCCATAGTTGGAAAAGGAAAAGAAAATGTTTGAATTTTATCCTCTGTATTATTTGAATTTTTTGAATTTTTGATGTGCAAATTTTGAAACCTTATTTTCAGGTTGTAGCTCCATATTGGAGAAGTGAAAGGTCATGAATACCAGTGAGGAAGATTTTGGAGGAACCGAAACCAATAACGGTAGGAAAGCTGTGGATTTGCAAGGGGATTAAATGGGTCAAGCTCCTATAGGAGGTTGTTGCCCTTCCAAAAGGACTGCAGTTCAGGGGAAAATAGTATAAGTATATGAAAATAGGAGTATTATGTTTATATAGTGTCTGTAAGTTGTATAGTGTCATTGAGACATTGAATGTAACCAATGAGATTTTGATTTGCCAATGAGGCTTAATGAAGTAAATTTTTAGAGTGGTTTTTTCTCCACTCATAAATACTATGTTGTGGCTCCTCTTGATTTGTAATCTGTTTGAGTTTGTGTCTAATCAATCATATCTGCTCAAGCATTTTAGTCTTCATTTCATGGTGTTTTTTAACATTTGAATATCTATGATACTTGAAGTTTATATGCATAAATTTGTGAGGATTAATTAAGTTAGATTTTATTTGTAATGACTAAATATATGACTAAAGTAATGACTAAATTAATGACTAAATACATGACTAAATTAATAATTAAATATATGACTAAATTAATGACTAAATATATGACTAAAGTAATGACTAAATAAATGACTACCATGACTAAATAAATGACTAAATATATGACTAAATTAATGACTAAATATATGACTAAACAAATCACTATCATGACTAAATTAATGACTAAATTAATGACTAAATCAATGAAAAAATCAATGACTAAATAAATGACTAAAATAGTTTAGTCATAAATTTAGTGGTGTTATAAATGACTACAAATAAACCACTAAAATAGTCACGTGACTAAAATTAATGTCTAAAAAATATGACTAAATCAATGACTAAATCAATGACCAAATCAATGACCAAATTAATGACTAAAATCAATGACTAAATAAATGACTAAAATTGTTTAGTCATAAATTTAGTGGCATTATAAATGACTACAAATAAACCACTAGTAGTCATGTGACTAAAGTTGTAATTTATATGCAATTTTTAGTAGTTTATTTAGTCATATATTGTTGTTTGTGTACTAGTGTACTTTATCCATTAACGACTTCTTAATTTCTTTATTCTTTATTTTTTTCCACTATCCTCAAATGATATCAAATTATCCTTCATATAGGTAGATGTAGATTGATATACACTACATGATTTTTTTTTTCTCAAACTTAGGGTAATCGAATAATGATCAATGGACCTAACATTAATTGTTATGACCAATAGTTGGCCTTGGAATTGGACGCATTAGCTTTTGTAGCATGTAGGTTCAATGATAATGTGTAGATTCACTTTCAATAGTGTAATTCAAGATAGGAGGTCCTTCAAATTCAATGTGGTATCATACATGACCCCTCTTATGACTCAAATTAAAATTGGTAACATTAGAAATTGTTGTAAGGTACAATTTTTTTTGTAAGGCCAAATTGTTGGCCCCATGGTTGTCGTTGCACCAAAAGATCAACTCATTAATGCCTGATACAACCTTTAGAGTTAACAGATCCATAGGAGGCGGTTAGTCCATGTCATGAATCCTTAGGGGAGCATTGACTCATCTGCCAACAATCTCCCCCTCAGCATTACCCGAGGGATTTGAACCTAACACCTTTGGATCTGATACCAATTGTTGGCCCCATAGTTGCCATTGCACCAAAATATCAACCTGTTAATGACCAATACAACCACTAGAGTTAACAGATCTATGAGAGGTGGTTATTCCATGTTGTGAATCACAAGGGGAGCGCTGACAATCTGCTAACACAAATAGGGTTTTGTATTTAATTACCTAGTCAAGTTCAAGTCCTCTAGTTATAAAATATTTATTTCATGATCCAATTTTCATGAAAATTGGGGAGGAACATAGATAATGTGTTGCAATTCTTATGTTCTAAATCACAACTCAATATATTCAAAATTTACTATAGCATATAACTTGTTTTTGATAAGATAAGTTGCATTTATAGGGTGCAATACCCTTTACATCAGGGATCCTAGAGGGACAAAGTTAGATCAAACACCAAAAATTAACAACATGTAGACACCAAAAACTTATAGAAACAATGAACACACAACAAAAGGAAAGCCCACCCAACAACAACACACACCCCACCCATTACTTAGCTAAACCCTCCCACTCCTCAAAGAGGAGTTTTAGCACATCATCCCCAACCCACTTATTACTGGAATCCTCTTCTATAGTCTTCTTGTTGACCTCCTCTTTCAACACCTCAGACAGAGTAACAACTTGGCAATGGATGACCTTGATCATGAAGTGTGTCACCCTTGCAGATTTATTTTCTAGTTTATCAACCCGAGTTAGCAGATTATTGAGTTCTTCTCCCTTATCTGTTTCCACCCTGTTAGTCACCTCAACCCAAGTCAGATGATTTGAGGACTCTAGTGTGGATTCATTGAGGATCATCTCATTTAACTTAGGGAAATGGCTTAGTGTTAGATCTTCTGACACTAGTCTTCTCCATCCCTATGTCAACACTAGTCATAACCACTGTATCCCCATGGGAGTCTCTATCAGCAGAGTCTTCATCTTTGTTGTCCATGGGCAATTCCTCAACCTGGCAAGGGGTGCCCTTCTTAACCTTTTTTGGTTCTGGCTTGGTCTTGGTAGGTGGTTTACTGTCTTTCTTAGTGGGTGTGTTTTTCAACTCATAGAGGCCATTAACAACTTTAGATTAAGCTAATCCCATGCCACTTTTTTTCTTTTTGATCGGGAGTTTAGTTTTAGAATCCCCAGGGGGTTGACATGCCATAGAGGGGTTCTTTCTTTTAGGCCCAACCAAAGTGGCCAAAGAGGGTTTATTAGGGGATTGGTCAGAGGTATCTTGTTCCTCAATTCTAATGGTTGAGATGGGTTTAGGTGGACAAATGGCTAGGTGAAAGTGGTACAGGCAGAGAATGAGACCTTAGTGTAGGGGAAATGGGGGTGGTTTGTTAGGGTTTTTGGCCGCTAATTCCATAATTTCCCTCATAGAGCTTTCGGGAGAAGAAAGTAAGAAGGGAAAGCTTATGAGCATCCTATGTCTGAGATGGTTTAGCAAAGGAAAATGATAAAAATAGTAAAATTTAAACCTCCCCTCAAGTGTAACATACTAACCCTTCAATGCAGTAAAAATTTCTAAATTTATACCATACAAGTAAGTAAATTAGGTAACAAGTCATTGCAATAAAAAAATTTCTTTCTTTTATTGAGAATACATGAACGAGATGCCATATCATATTTTAATAAAGATTCCATTTCATTACAATAAGTTCACAAGTTACAATAATACAAGAATACATACATTTATGTACATAGCTCCAATGAGCTTTAGAACAAATAGTTGTAAGATGGTCCAAGACCCTTCCTTTCAAATTTTGGTTCTTCTGTCACATGCTATGGAGGATAAGCATCACTTAGGTGCTTTGCTGCCAACCACAGAATCATAATGCGGTCACCCACACATCTATCATTCGATAGATGGCCCTTCCCTTCGATGAAGAGATTGGTAGAGAAACCGATAATGACAACCAACTGAGCATAGTGTTGTGTCCTACATAACTAGAACTTGTAATCCCACAATTTCTATCTAGCATGTAATACTGGCTCACAGTGAACTGACAGTGGAGCCAAAGGTCATCACACTACTTTGGCTAAAGTGTCTCATTCAATATGTTCAAGTGAGGGTCATTTATCACATACAATACTCAGGGATGATTTGACTTAAGGCTATCTTAAACTACACATAGGTATTTCCTTCAATGGATAGTCCATCATCCCAGATAACCTATCACCATAATAATCTAATTGGAATTATCCTACTTAATTAGTAAGTACACACGCTAGGTATTTCCTTCAATGGATAGTTCTTCATCCTAGATAACCTATATACTTGGAGTAACTCTACTTACACATAAATACTTAAACTCCCTCCCATACTAGATTATCTATCCTAGGAGTAAACCCAAGCTTTCCTAGTTAAATCAATAACTTAGCTAAATACACCATATGTGCTTTTCATGTTCAATCACACCTAGTATTTAATACTTATGATAAACATCCATCTCCTAATATGGAGTACTTAATAACACATTATGAAAACAACATAATAGCTTCAATTTCCTTTTCAGAATAATCTAATTTCTCTAATGCATATATTGGGAAGGACATCTCAACCATGCATGCAAAACACATTATTCAAAAGTAAAATAACAAATAAGAATAGATCCTCATGCATGTTATCGCTTATCCAAATTAAAGACAATAATGCAGCCCTCTCCAACAACAATTAGCTTGATAATCAACTTCTTAAGAATGTCACAAATAACTCTATCTCACTTGCTAATAGCTTACTTCTCTCAAACAACAATGTTTCCTCTCAACACAATAGAACACTCACTATTTCTAACTCACAAAATAAGACAAGTATGGCTGGAAATAACATAGAAACAATGAATTGTAAAAGATGTGTAATCTCTTGGGAAAGGATGCATCCCTCTCAAATGAAATGGTTCAACTATTTATAGAGCAACTTGGTCACCTCTAAGCCTAAAGTTTAGGCATGTTAATGGACAACAAGCTTCATGCAAAGCAACACATGAAACATATTAGAAAGGTGGTGACTTCTCAAGCTAATACTCAACATAATCACCTACAGGTCAACTTGTTTAGTGACAAAAATCTAAAGACTTATTCAATATGTATATTCTTAATTCAAATTACCACAGTGAAAATACATCTACATCAACTCAGATTAAAAGGTGGTACCATTTACATTCTCACACCTTCTTAATTGGCCTAGTTTACTACCAAAAGAATCACTCAACTTCCATTTTATGATAGCAAGCATCCCTTGATCCATTTAGAGGATGAATTGACTTGAGCAAATAAATAAGTTAGAAAAAGTCAAGGTTGGTCTTACTAATGGCATCGACCAAGTCAAACTTATCATAGATAGCAATATCAAATGAAATTCAATAACTTATATCACATGTTATCTAGATTGATAATCAGTTTACACTAATAGTCATAAGCTATTAAATCAACCTCATTAAACATAGTCAATGATGACTATTATCGACCTCCATTGTCATAGTCTTTATCGACTATAAATAGCCTTTATATTTAGCATTATATCAGCTAGTAATTATTGCTTTGGATAGTCGATCTTAAAGCAATTATCACGTATGGATTTACTAAGCCTTTCACCACTCACCACGTGTAGCATACTATGATTTTGATCAACGTTACATATTGTGTTATCTTATGTGGTATATGTATTAACTTTGTAGTTTGATACACTAAGTTTCATCAACCAATAAATACATTATGGTTGACCTCCATTGATCTCTCCTATGCATTAAAATTAGTCTCAAAGTATGCTTATGTATATAAGTTTGACCTTCAATAATTTGCTGAGGCTGTGCTATAGTATCAAGCTTTCTATACTGTTCCCTCAATATAATATATATATATATATACATATCTTCCATAGCATGAATGCTACTACGTATAAAATATTCTTTTACCAAATTATCATAAATAATTTTGCATATATATTTATATAGGTTTATATGTGTTATGACATGATATGATATTAAATCATGTCCACATATATTTATATATTCCTTAGAATATCATATATTAACTCATATACGTATACTAGTATATAAGCTCAAGGTAAATCATATCAATATATATGTTTGTATGTATGTATTATCAAATAGATGCATATGCACCTATATATACTAATATATGTATCTAATATTTATAATATTAGACACATACGTATTCTTCTTCACCGATAAGTAGATACAATGTGTGTAGGTATTGCATATATCATAAACGTGCAACCGAACCCTTATACATATTATATAATCATATGCATGAGTTGATATTCAACTTATATACATATATACATCTGATCTATATATATTCTTATCGATGTAGATACATACATACACATATACACATATACGCACATGTCTATATCTAAGCTTATATTCTCAAATGTCAATCAAGTAAGAATACCTTCGACAAATAGATGAATACGAACAAGTCAATAGTTGTATGATAATAATATATATTATATATCTATATATATGTATACACACCCCTCTATTAAGCGTTTGATGCTTACGTGTGTATTTATATATATGCAAATATATGTTTATATTATTTGTTAGCCTCCTACAATGATTTAACAACTAAGCCCTTAAAGCTGTGATTCAGAGATTGGACATCTAATCTGAATAGCTATCTTAACCATCATGAAGGTGCATTTAACTTGTCAACCTAGGGACGCAAACTTGAAATGGGTCAGCACAATATGTGCACTAGGAGTCCATATTAGCCATATTCATTCTACAACTAAGAAATACATAATGTTGAAAGTAAATTGCTTAGAAAGAAATAGCATAAGTACTGAACATCAGCCAAAAACTACACTACGTTGAAGTACATGACAAATGAAAATCTAAGCAAACAGACACTACTCTATCTTCTTTAGCTACAACAGTCACAAAATGGAATTCTAGTGGCTGCAGGAACAGACTGTTGCCAGATCATGACTATTTGCACAAAAAAGTAACAACTAAGCTAAAGGGTGGAATTCTCACCAAGTGGGTGTAGTACCTCTCGTGTTACTGTTACTCTTATGATACTGTGTGGATACTGTTTATGTTTGATGCATACTCAAGATTACGATGGTGATTGTTTCACCTATTTGACTTGTGTGTTTTGTTTGGATGCACATGATACTATTTTATGATGTTGATAATATAATGATGCATGGTGCTCGTCTTTATCTGGTTATGCAGTATTGTGTGGTTATGTAAATTGATTACTGCTCACTTCATGATATTTATGATGGTGTGTTATTGTTTGAGGTTTGGGTGAGAGGGATGGTGTTGCATCACTCATTCGTGAGCACCCTACCACACTGAAATTCTCTCTCACAACGTGTTTGACATTGAATAAATATGTTGTTTCGACACTTGGTTTTATGCAAGACTGCAGGTATCAGGTACCAACTCCACCCACACTGTTGGGTCTGAGCATGCCCAACATACCCAATGGATATGACATGGTTTAGGGATTTGAAAAGAAAGTATCCTCGTTTGTGTCTGTCATCCTGTTGATGTTTGATGATGTCATCCATCAGTATCCCATTTTGTTATGGTATCGTTCTGTTTTATGTCGTTTGTTTTAAGTTGTAAATTTTAATGTGTTTATTATTTTATTTAGATGTGTATCGTTATTGCTAATTGGTTAATTTAATTCAATAACGGTTAGTATTACGGTTGAAATTAAACATTAAATTTAATTATTAATGTGGGTTGTGGAAAAAACGTCAAGATTTAATTAAATATTAAATTAGTTGCAAATTTTACTGTTTAAATAAATATTATTTTAATTGTCGTTATTAAATATTTTAAATAGAATGATATTTTAATTACAATATTGCTAAATTTTAAATTTAGAAATTATATAATATTGCTTATTTAATTATGAAGTTTTTTTTTCAAAATAAAATAAAAATAAATAAATGAATAAATAAATAAATAAATATTTTGTTAATTATTATAATTTAAAAGGGGTAAATTTAAAAATATGTATATATAAATATATACATTTAAAAGAGTACTCATGAGTTGATTTAATTTAAATACAGTAACATTATTCTAACCGATAAAATATTAAACCAAAGGTGAAAATTAATGTCGACGATTGAAAATTATTAAATTTAAAAGCTTAAGTGGTGGTAGGTTTATGTTTTCTTTAAACGTAAAGATTTCCCTAATAGGTGGAAACTCTGGTGAAAAGAAATTTTCGGGTGTTGAATAAGAAAATTGTGAAACTGCCACCTGTTTCCTTGGTTATCGAGAAATGGAATATTTTTTCCTTAATTTATTTTTGTAATTCGGTGAAAAGGGAATTATAGGGTATACTGTGCAGAGTGGGGACACGAAAGTGGGAACAAGAATTTTTCTTTTAACACTACAGATTGTGCTCTGGTAAAAGTGAAAGAATTAACTCAGCCACCTTCTCCGTATGTTGAGCGTAGGAAATCCAGGTTGGCCCTCTTGTACTCTGTTTTGAACATTCGTTTAATTATTTAGCAATGTATTCAAATGCCTTTGGCAAGGATTCGATTTTAAATACCTTATTGTTGATGTCGATTTCTTGTGCATGCAATGTATTTAGCATTTGTTTTTTTTTAGTTTTTGTTTTGGAAATCAACAATTATAATATTAGCAACGATGAGGATTTCAAATTAGAAAAAGTAGTGTGAAGAAATAGAATTTACAATTCCAAATTTGATCCCTAGTTCAGAAGATGACTTTTCTTAAAGAGTAGTTCACCTTCCTACATTTTCTTAGAAGAGGAGCTTCGCTGTAGAAATTGCTGGCCATGTGTACAAAGCTAATGGAGTCATCTAATTCACATAAATTGCGTTATTCTTCACATTTCATCCATTTAACTCCTTATTTGATATTCTGCATTTTTTTATATTACATTTCTTGTAGTAGATAGTGGATGTCTATTGTAAATTCTGAAACAATTTGTGGCCTTTCTTTCAACAGCCATTCAATATTGGTACAGTACAGGTGGGTCAAATATTTCCGTCTGCTCGTTTGATAGTGTAACAATTAAAATAAAATGGTTTAACTGTAGCAGTCAAACCATTTTATTGCATTGCCCTATTTCCTTTGGAAGGCCTAGAATTATGTCCTCCATTCTAAGCTGCTCTCTAAATTCTTGCACTCCTTTCCCACCTTTCTTTTTATATCCACCTTGCCTTGCATGATAAGTTTTTCTCACAATTAATGAGACATTCCTGAATCTATATGGTCAATATTTATTTTTAGCTGCTAATTAACATGAATGGAAAAATCTCAGTAGTCAAAAAATGAACCTAAAAAGTAGGCTGCACACCTCCATCTTAAAAGCACATCAATGGAGATTAGAGGGTTGTACATGGCAGCAACCTCCTCCCTTTTCTCGCGCTCAGATTTATTTCATTTACGATGCACAAGCATTGCAGATTTGACTGGCATTTTTTTGGAATAGGATTTTTTTTTGGTGTCTTCAAGATAGCCCTTATGGGCATATTGGTCAACCACACTCTCCTAATGATCAACTATATTTGCAATGCAATAAGGAGACTATGGTGTGAAGTATGTGCAGCCCTCACCCACCAAACTTGTCTGACTGTGTTGAACACAAGCAAAGCTTTCATTAATTCTAAGATTTTGAGGGCTCCCTTGCAAATCCATTTTTGTGCATACCCTTCAACCATTGCAATCCATGAGATGACACCCCTTTTTGGCATTTTGTCAAGAGCTTCGAGCCTTGTCGGTGGTTCCATATTTTGAATGCATGCCTACCAAAATTTTGGCCAGTGTAAATATTTGATTAAAAATTGCCTACCATTATGGATGTACCTACCGCATATTCTAAACATATATAATTCAAATTATGAGATGTATGGATTTGGGCTCCTTAGTTTAAATAGGTTTATAATGTTATAATTTTGTTTTATGTCAAATTTGTAAGTGAGTGGCAATTGACTTATTACAATATTTATATAAATGTATGTATATTGGTATAGACCGGTTTGTATATGTAGTATGTGTGTTGGGAAACAATTGAATCTGAATTATGGGGTTTTGACACTTAAAATGTATATGATTATGTAGGTAGTAAATTGTGGGAAATAAGTATCGAAGAAAAGAAAGGGAGTTAGTTATGTTTATATTATTCCACTTTCCCCAAGAAGTGATGTGTTCCTTTTATATTTATACTTAAAGGTAATTTTCCGTGTTAAAATGGAGTAATTAGGTATTTTAGAAAGGAATTAATATAGTCCTTTAATTATTTTTAATTGATCTCTTCATGAATGAATAGGTAAAAAGTAAAATTGAATCTTGTGCTCTTATAATTTACTATTATGCCATGAGAATTAATTACTCAAGAATATTATGATCATAGTTCTTTAAATATTTTAATGATCTTTTTATGAGTGAAATGTTATAACACAAATAAGTGTTGTGTTTATTGTTCAGGTACATTTAAAATTTGATATAATTTCAGATACATTTCAAATCAGATTTATTTCCTAATACATTTAAATTAGATTTATTTTCAAAGTGCATTCAAAATTAGATTTAACTACAAGTTATTTGAAGTTAAATTTATTTACAAATTCCTTTACTATTAGATTTGTGATTTGCGTCCATGTTATATTTTTGATTAAATTTATTTGAAGTAAACAAACATGTTACATTTGAATTAAATTTATTATTTTAAAGTAACAAATATATAGGTTATATTTTAAATTTTAATTATTTGGAAGTAAACCAATGTACAAGCTAGGAATTTTAAAATCAAGAGAAATCTGATGGTTTACTTACTGTAGGTTTTTTTTTCATAGTGCTTATCTATTTAAATGATGTTACGGTGGAAATGCATTTAATTATAATTGATTATTTAATTATTTGGTCACATTATCATTAGAAAGATTGGATTATATTTACGTTTAAGCGAACAAAAATTTATAGTTGACCTTGAACATGTTGGTTAGTTATTTATTCCTTCTGAATACTCTTTGGAATTGATTCCTTATGCATACTAGTGGTTCCATGTTGATCACATTTTCCTATTTCTTTATTTCACTTTTGAGGTAATCTTATGTCTAGATATGTTTGAAAATGTTGGGAACCCGTATTGCTTAAGTTACTTTCTTTTGTTAGTCTTGGGAGGTAGGTTGTTATGCTTCCAAAGGTGATGGGAAACCTATTTTGTGTTGAATTTTCCCATGATTATACCTTTGTGTTTCCATTGATCATATTCTTTTTGAGCTCTCGTGGGTGTACCTTGTTCCATGATTTTCTTTGCCTTTGGTTATGACTATGAGCAAGATGGATCATGCCTCACACGTGCATTCATTTTGTGGCTTTTATGTTTGGTACACCCCTTGTTGTTGTGAGTCTTCTTTCGAAACTGTTGGGGAGGATGGCTATTCATGGGGGCTGACACACAAAGGGGTTGTTAGGGTAACCCATGGAAGAGTTTCCTAAACAAGTGATAATGTAACTAATGAAATAGTGGGTTTGGGTAGTTAAACATTAAAAAAGATTAATTATGTGCCTCATCCATACTGTTACTGCTTTCATAGGCTAAGGATGGGATGAGAAGACCTGGTTGGTAAGATCATTTCCTTGTCCTCACAAAAAGTAAATGGTCTTGCATGAGTCACCCTATGGAGCGACGCCTTGAGATAGGCATTTAGGATAACCATAGATGGAGGTGGAACCTTGTGATAGGTTGTTTGGATAATCCATGTAAGGCCATGCGATGACACTCTCCCATAGTACCCGTTTATTATCCCTTGTTTAGTTTCCTCTGGGAGTGTTGTTTGTATTTGTTTGATTTTGTTTATGTTGGTTTTGCCTAACCTTGTCTGCTTGACCTTTGCTTGGATATGGGGTCCTTTTCTTGTCATCTCCTAACACGGGGGGTGAAACTTCAAGTCCACGTAGTCGAGTGGAATGTGCTATGCACCCCATTGGGTTCCTAGGACATGTTCATGATGCAAAAGTGGATGCAAAGTTCCAGAGCTTCACTTGGTTGAAGACTGTTCCTCATTTTGTACCTTATTCTTCATTGATGTATCATTCTTGTACACGATGTACTTTTCCCATTGATATAAGGGAAGCATTATGTAATGTACCATCATATCCTCGATATGTTGTATTTGTGGAAATATGCTCCACAATTGTATTATGGAACTGTGAATTGAATTGTAATAAAATGATGTATCATTTTCCTCTCTTTTGATCATTAATGGTTGTATGTCATCATTATGTAATATTGGTTTTTATTTTCTTTCGTTTTGATAAAATTTTAGGTTTCGTAATGACCATTTCGTGTACCCTAGAGGACGTAGCTGAATTTATAAATGCATAAATGATTTTCATGTAATGTATGTTCATATTCATCTTATGCAATGTTTCATTTTCAAAAAAAAAAATTGTGTGGTGTTTTGTTGTCCTTTGGGGTTCACATGATGAGACGTTACAGTGGGCCCCCTTGGATGAGCCTCCCTTAAGACAAAATCAGATGCAATGAACTTATAACTTCATTTTACTCATTGGAAAACATGATTACAATAGAGAAACATAACTGTATTACTGAAAAACTAATAATGTGAGTACAACATTAGATTAATCAACCTTCTGAGAAGGAGCATTTGAGTCTTATTTATAGGAGGAAAAACTACTAACTAACTACTTAGCAAGGTGGTCAACTCCAACAAATTAGGATGCCACTTTAAGGAAAGCATAGAAAGTGGAAAGGAGGTTATGCATGCATGGAATCTAGTCAAGCTGGTTTTCCTTAATGCAAATATAACATAACAATAGATCCTATATTCACTCAAAAAATTATTATGAACATTTACAAAGTAGTTACAATCTTCAATTTGAACTAGGAATTTCCCTCCATTGACCTCTGAATGATCACCTTGTTGACCTTTATGGCAAACGACCAACTGGCAAAATCTTCCTCAATTTTGTAGGCCCTAATTATATCTGCATGGCAAAATTAGTACACACAACAATTTCATATCTATAACTATCTTAAAGTAACATTCATTAATCCACATGTAAAATTAACATAGATAGTTCATATAGCATGTCAATGTCATTTAAAAGTTACAAAAATAAGTTTATGCCCAATGTTTATGGTTTTGAGGAAATAAAATGGAAAGGTCAACATACAAGTATCAAAGTCTATGACAACAACAACAAATGGATATTAAATTCTATCAAAATTGAGCCATAAATTGGACTCGTCACTCCCCCCCAACCTAAGGTTTTGCTCGTCCTCCAACAGAGGAAGAGTTATTCCTTTGCTTAGTCAATACCCTGAAATCTGCAACTACCAGCTGCCCTACATCCGTTCTTGCAGTGTATGAATTGGGGTCCCAATAGAACCCTTGCTTGATGTCCAACCTATTCCATCTTTGCCTCTCTGCAGCTATAACATATTGATAATACCTATGTAAGTGTGGAAAAATGTAAACAAAATACAATTAAATACACCTCTTAATGAAACATTGTATCAAGATTAAACATGAATTAAACTAATTTAAAACAGAGAAAATCTTGAAAGCGTCTCATTGTCTCCTATCTCCAAAGATTTATCAAATTACAAAAGCTCTCAGATTTGTAAGCACCGTAATTGTTTAAAATGCCTATCTAGAGAACGAAATGAATGCTAAATGTTGTGATGTAATGATTTCTAATGATTTCTAAATGATATGATGCTACTGTGAATGAAGCCTGATGGATGAAAGCTACAGTAAAAAGAAACTATGATGCTGCTGTGATATGAAATCTACTTATGCCATGATGATATGATGCTAAAAATGCTAATGCTAAATGATTGCTTGGTTACTTGAATACTAATTCCCGCAGAGTAAGTTTGCATAAAGGATGATGATTCTCGGATGATTTTGATTCTTCAAAAGGTTGTATATATAGATTTTCGGTAGCACATTTGCATAGGGATAACACAACAGAGGATGAGATTCAATCTGGAGATTTGAATGGTATGAGATGAGAATGTGGAGTTGATCATGGAGGATTGTTCTTGCCCATGAAAACACTAGGCAAGATGAGAGGAAAGATTTGAGGCAGAAGATTGAGAGGATTTCCTGCAGGTTTGTCCTTGAGGCTTTTCCCATGAATGACAGTTGCATTAATTAGATTTAAAAAATCTAATTTTATTGGTGAGTTAATAGAGGGATTAGATTTATGTATTATTTAAATTTTTTTGGTTTATTTAAATTCAACAAAAGAGGAATAAATAATTTAATAAAACAAACTATAGAATTTTTTTATTAAATTAAAATAGAAAGAATATGATAATTAAATTAAAGATTTTAGGATATCTTTATTTAATTAAGAAGAAATGTGATGAGATAATTAAATAACACAAATTATTGAAGTTGTGTATTTAATTTAAGATATAATTAATCTATAAAGTATAGAAGAAATAATAATGATAATAATTAAATAAAACAAAGTATTTAATTTTGTTTATTTAATTAAGAGGGAAATAATATGATAAAATAGAAGAATTAATAGTGAACTTAATATAAATAAATATTTCTATTTATTTACTAAGTAGATGAATTAAGATTAATCAATCAAATAAGTTGTATTTAATTAATTAGATTCTCCAGACCATTTTTAGGTGTCTACCACCTAAAATTTGGCACAAGCCATAATATGGTAGGTGGTTGAAAATTTAATGGGAGCCAAATTGCCCCTTTGTCCTTCCAAGCTGTATATATCTATCAAATCTTTTGCATGCTACAACATAGTTCTATAGAGAGTGAGGTTCAACTTGTTTTAACTCAACAGTCAGACTACTCCACCTCTGTGACAAATATCCTGTTACAAATTTTCCTGTAGTTTCTGCTACCTTCTCATATTCTTTGTAAATTGCTTCTCTCACAGGCAAGATCCTACTGCTATAGCTTAGTCGATAAAGAAATATGTGCCATTCCCAAAAAATGTATCCAAGATTTCTAGATTCAACCCTGATGGGCAAAGGAGTGGTGGATTCCATTTTCTTATAAGTCTTGAACTATTGTCCCCAATGATGAACTCGAAATATGCTCATAATTTGAATATTATGATATATTTTTAATACCCTTACTCTTATTGTTGATGGTTGTTTTAACTCTTTGATTAAAGACTTTTCATCTAAAATCGGGTCATATCCTGTAGCAACACATTCCTATATTCTTGCAGCTTAACATCTCTATGTGTCTGTATTAATTGCTCTATTTGACCTCCTGAATGACTAATATAATGCATGTGGTTTTTGGATAATGAAATGGATTTAATATTTGATTAAAGAATGTGTATCGTATTATTTTCCATGTGTGCTTTCTTTCGCTTCTATCACCATGTGCATCGCAGGTTGTTGAAGGAAGCATGAACGAGTCAAAGCGCAATAGATCTCGGTCCTACAAGAAAGTCCATTTCCAACACGACATCGAGGAAGTTGTTCCAGCAAAGACTCTCTGACTGGGCCATTGGGAGGAAATCTAAATGATCATTAATCTAGGAAGAGTGGAATACTAAATTCTCTCTAAAACGTGTTGAACAGATATGCCTTCATTTATGAGAAGTTTGTTCCTTGGTTTTAGGATGCATTTATGTCCACATCTTTTTCTATTAGAGTTAGGTAGTTAGTTTCTTTTCTAATATAAATAAGTGTTCCTCCTGCGTGAGTGAGCAACAGAGTGTGTAAAATTTAGTATTATAATGAGAAATGGTGTTTTGTGCTAGTTTTCTTACAAGCAGAACAATCAATGTATATGATTCCAAGTTTATGAATAAAAGTTGATGAAGTTTTGAGTTCAATTCTTGCATAAACTGGTTGATGCTTGCTAAGGGGGCCCACTTAGTGAGTATTTGTAGTTAGTTATTTATCTCCTGTTGATTATAAGTTAGATTTCATTCTTGAAGGTTTCAGCGCAAACTCAGTCTTATATTGTTCCTGCATCATTGGGAATCCATCCATGTGTTTGTTCCTGCAGCATAAGGCTAGTTCATAGTTTGTCTCTTAATAATAGTTGTCATGATTTCTGCTTTGATTAAGTTATGCTTAAGTTAAGAAGACTTTACATTACATTCTTGAAGCATAAGTAGAATTCCTTCCAAGCATTTATTTTTGGTAAATTATGACTGAAACTGGTTCTTAGTGCACATACAGTGCCGCTCCATTTCAAATATATGTTCCTTGGTTTGACAATGTGAATGAACAACCATAAGAAGATGTTAGTCACCTGCTGGAATGTCCAATTCTTAGGTTAGGATTTGCCATGACTTTTATATCCTTTTGTGGAATCGACCATTTTTGGCACTGTTGTCGGGGATGGTGTCAAGCTAAGAACCTGTCATAGTCATTGTTAGCAGTAGTTTAGTGTGTTTATTCAAGCATTTTCAAATTCCTTCAATTTACGGTTAATTCTATTGCATGCATAGAAGAAGAGACGCTCTGGGAAGATTCCTCCCTAACCTTCCATTCATTGATAACAATTCTGAACCAACTTATAATCTATTTGAGGAAAGAGGAGACCAATATATCAATCTATTTGCTAAAAACCTGCTTGTTGAATTGCCATTTTCCCCAGCTGATGAAGAATCTCAAGAAAATCCATTTGCTTTGATACTCCATCAAGAAAATATGGCACGTAATCCACCTAATCAACCTCCTTTTTTTGAATTCCCCATCATTGCTCAACAAGATAATGATAACATTAAAAATATTCCTTCTTCATTACTTCCCAATTTCTATGGACTAGTTACAGAGGACCCAGACACTTTCTTATTTGAGTTTGACATCCTCTGTCATAACTATGATTGCACTTCAGATGCTCATAGGCTGAAGTTGTTTCCTGCTACTTTGAAGGAGGGATCTCTTAGATGGTTTATGAGTTTGGGAAGGGATGTTGTTGATAGTTGGGTAGCTATGCAAACAAAATTTCTTGAAAAATGCAAGGAATATTGTAAGAGTGGTAGTAAAGGTGATGATATATTCAAAATTCAACAAAAGAAGGATGAAATCCTGGAAGACTATATCTCAAAATTCTTGTTTTCCCTGAAAAAGAATTCAGACCATACTCTCAATGAAGAATCTCAGAAACGAATTTTTCTAAGGGGAATCAGTGACACCTGTATAGATGCCCTAGATCTTATGGGAGGAGGAGATATAACCCAAGTGCCTTGGGATGATATCAAGAACATGTTTCGCAACTGCTCTCGAGCAATTGTTAAGAAGGGTAGAGGTCATCAAGCCACATTGGGAAAGTTTTCTACTAATGAAGTTTCACGAATGAAGATCACACATTTGCTGTCTGATTTCAAGCAGGATATCATAAACAACATGGCTACACAGTTGGATACTATGCAAGCTCGAAAGAAACATGAGGAAGCTAAAGCAATCTTAGCTGAGTTCTATCCACATTGCAGATAGAAGAAACTTGACTACAGATGTAAGATGGTGGCTAACCTGGAGGCTAATCAATTACCTATTGATTTTAAGATAGTAGAGGGTGATGATGACCAAGTATTCTTTGTTGCACAAAGGTGACCATGGGCTCAAAGACAAGGTATGCCTCAAAACCCTTTGAATTTTGGTAATCCTTATTCTAATTACAATAACCAATGGCAACCTACATATGGCCCATCACCACCTTGGAATACTTCTCAACCACACTGGCCTAACTATTAGAGTCCTCAATGGAAATCTCCTCAAGGCGGTTGGCAGCAGTTACAAGGACAATGAACTCCACCCCAAGGTAATTGGTAGCAAAATCCTCAATGGAGAGGTTCTCAGCAATGGCAGAACCAATCCCCTGGATCCCTGCAGCTTCAGCAGCCACAACCTCCGGCCCTCATACCACCTCCTACAACACCTGCAACAAATACTGGCCCTCCAAAACAAACGCCTATGCCTGCTCAACCATTACCAAATCCTAATAATAAACAGTAGCAGCAACAAAAGCCTATGTATTTTGCAGAAGCCAATCAGTATCCAACTTATGCCCTAAATATTAATGATATCCATCTCAGGTCTGGAACCTCTCTCCCTGCTCCACATCCGTCTGTAATTACAGAGATTCCAGACTCTGCCTCTGAACAACCTACTGATCCTACAAAACATATACCTGTATCAGATACTATCTCTAAGGAGCCTGTCCTACAGCATCAGGCCAAACCACCTTTTCCTCAGAGATTGAAAATTACTACATCCAAGTCTATGGAAGAGCCTACCTTTGATATTTTGGATCAGCTAAAGAATGTACACATTCAAATTCCCCTTTTTCAATCCATTAAAGATGTTCCAATTTATGGAAAAGCCATTAAGGAGGCATGTTTAAAGAAACCAGGAAGAAAGAAAAATGATCCCCAAACTATCCATGTTCTAGGACAGGTGGTAGATATTATGTTAGGGAATGTAGTCATTCCAAAATATACTGACCCTAGGAGTCCTGTGGTAAGAGTAAATATTAATGGCCAGATAGTAAAGAATGTTTTGATTGACCTTGGTGCAACCATCAATGTAATGACCAAGCATACTATGGAGTATTTGAATATCCTAACCATTCGGTCTACACCTACCATCCTACAGCTTACTGATAGTTCCACAGTAACACTTGATGGAGTGGTAGAAGATGTCATTGTCATCCTTGATTCTTGGGAATACCCAGCAAATTTCACCATATTGTCCACTAAGGAAACTTTGGGAGGATATCCTATCATCCTAGGTAGACCATGGTTAGCCACAGTTGATGCTTTTATAGGATGTCATTCAGGAGACATGACAATTTTTGATGGTCAGTCGAGAAAGAAATTGGCTTTATACCCACCTGCCCAGCCTTAGCTAGACTTGTCTCAACCAATTTATCCAGATTTAGGAGAGGAAACTGAAGAAGTCAATTCATTGGCTTAGCTAATGATGCTGCAAAATAATCCATTTTCCCAGCTTCAGAGTGAGGATGGCCTGCTTTTACACATTTTGCAATCCAACTCTGATCTGAGTAGCCCATCTGTTCCAGATAGCTATCTTCAGAAGTGTTTCCTAGAGCAACTGAATCATGAGAGCTTGCCACCTAAATTTCCTGCAGTTTATCACAATTTTCTTCCACATGAAATACATACACCACCTTTATCAGCAGCCTCCATGAATGATCTTACCAAGCAAGTAGATGTGTCTCTAGGCCGTTGTTTTAACATCAATAATAAGCTGCCTCAATCTCAACAAACTACCCTAGTCACAATGCTACAAGATTAGCACAAACCTTTTGCATGGGACTATGGGGATATGAAGGGAATAGATCCTCAACTCTGTACTCATAGGATCTACATTAAGGAAGACTGTTCACCTATTAGGTAGCCTCAAAGAAGGATAAACCCAACACTCAGGGAAATAGTTAAAAAAAGCTCTAAACATTGCTTGATGCTGGTTTTATCTACCCTATTTCAGACAGTCAATGGGTATCTCCATTGGTGATTGTTCCTAAAAAAGGTGGAAAATAGAGAGTTTGTGTAGAATACAGGGAGTTGAACACAACAACTAAAAATGATCACTTTCCACTGCCATTTGTTGACCAAGTGCTAGACTCATTGTCTGGTAAAACGTATCTCCTTTTTGGATGGATATAGTGGGTATAATCAAATTAGAATTTCTCCTGAGGATCAAGACAAAATAACTTTTACTAGTCCATGGGGAAATTTTTCCTACTTTGTCTTACCTTTTGGCCCGTGTAATGCACCTACAACATTTCAAAGGGTAGTGATCAGTATTTTTGCTGAAATTTCTCATGATTCTATGGAGATCTACATGGATGAATTCACCATTTATGGAGTTACTTATGAAGAAGCATTAGCAAATTTGGAGAAAGTGTTCAAAAGATGTAAGGAGAAAATTTTTTCTTTGAATAGTGAGAAGTGCTTTATGATGATGAAAGAGGGAATTGTTTTAGACCATCATATCTCTCAAGCAGGAATTCAAGTTGATCCTGCAAAAATAAAAGTTATTCTAACTTTGCAAACACCTATGAAACAAAAGGATGTTAGAATCTTCCTAGGACATGTTGGATATTATAGAAGATTTATCAAAGATTTCAGCAAAATAGCCAGTCCATTATATGCCTTATTGACTAAGGATTCTGAATTTAACTGGACTGAGGCTTGTGACAAATATTTCCTGCAACTTAAGAACTTACTTACTCAGGCACCTGTTCTTCAAGGACCAAAGTGGAGTCTACCCTTTCGTATACACATAGATGCTTCTGATTATGCCATAGGGGTAGTTTTAGGATAGAAAGAGAATTCCATAGAGCATGCCATATATTTTATTAGCAAAAATTTTCAAGGCCTTGAATTAAACTATACTGTCACAGAGAAAGAATTGCTAGCAGTTGTGTATGCCCTGAACAAGTTTCGACATTATGTCACTGGTTACCAAATATTTGTCCATACAGATCATGCAACAATAAGGTACCTCATGAATAAGCTTGCCATATCTGGCAGATTAGCAAGATGGCTCCTATTGTTGTAGGAATTTGATATCACAGTTATTGATAAGTCAGGCCGGGCTAATGTGGTGGCTGATTTCTTGTCAAGACTTCAAACAACTACACCTGCCACCCCTGAGGTAATTGATGATAGCTTTCCTGATGAACATCTATTTTCTATTGCTGCTCAAACTCCATGGTATGCATATATTGCAAATTATTTAGCAGCCAACAAGATCTCAGCCCACTTCTCACCAAAAGAAAGATAATTGTTGGTAGAGAAAAGTTTTAACTTTTCATAGATTGCAGACTGTTTATTTTACATAGGACCTGACCAAGTCATGAGAAGGCGTGTTAGGGAAGATGAGACCTATGAAATTTTGCATGCTTATCATGATGAGCCATGTGGTGGGCACTTTGCAGCCAAGAGAACATCTATGAAAGTGCTTACTACAGGATACTATTGGCCCACACTACACAAAGATGTTGCAGCCTACACCAGAAAATGTGACAAATTTCAATGCATGGGGAGACCAACAAGGTCTGATGAAATGCCCCTGTATCCTCAAGTGGTAGTCAATCCCTTTGACAAGTGTGGCATGGATTTTGTTGAGCCTATTGATCCTCCATCCAATGGGAAATTATACATTTTGGTTTGCATTGATTATATAACCAAGTGGGTGGAAGTGAAAGCAATGACACATGCCCATGACAATAAAGTTGTTGAGTTCCTGTATGAGTAGATTTTTACTTGGTTTGGAGTCCCAAGGGAACTTATTACTGATCAAAGAGCTCAATTTACATCAAACTTAATCATTGTATTGATGAATGATTACAAGATCAGGCACATAAATTCTAGCCCCTATCACCCTAAAGCCAATGGTCAGGCAGAGGTTACCAACAGATAAATTGAGGCAATCCTTACTAAGACAGTACAATTACACAAGAAGGATTGGATCAGTCGCCTTCCTGAAGTAGTCTGGGCCTATAGGACATGGAAAACAACTACAGGGTTCACTCCTTTTGAGTTACTCTATGGAAAAACTACCATGTTGCCAATAGAGTTTGAGCATAAGACCTTAAGGACTGCTCTCCAACTTAACATTGATATTTTAGAAGCCCAAAAGGAACGCCTCATGTAGTTGAATGCATTGGATGAGATAAGGAAAGCTGCCTTGTAGCATACTGAAGCTATCCAGCAACAAAGAAAAAAATGGCATGACCACCATATCAGAACTAAGCAATTCTCTGTCAGTGATTGGGCACTGCTCTATGACTCCAAGTACAAGGAAAATAAGGTAAACTCACCACAAGATGGCTTGGTCCTTATGAAATAGAAAATGTGTTTGATAATGGTTCAGTTCAGTTAGCTACAATAGATCCTATCTGATTCAAGCTACTAGTTAATGGACACCATCTTAGGTTGTATCATAACCCACATCCAAAAAAGAATTTATGAAGCAGTTTGTTTCAAATGCGGCCACTGATCTTCCTACAGCAAAAGGCTTCGGCCTTTCTCCTACAACATCTCTTTAAAATTCTATGTTGCATGCCCATAATAAAGGTTTCCTTTTTAAGGAAGCCACTTTCTCCGTTTTTCATTCATCACCACCATTCATTTCCTCTTCTTCCATGTCACCCATCCATGTCATCCATCCTGTCGTATTGCCCTCATTTGTGGTTTTAATTCCAGCCGTCATTTCATGCTGAGCTGTGATCTTTCCCAGCATGTACGAGCACTTATTATAAGGTACACGATATCTTTTATTGTCACATCATTTATTTATTTCATTTATTCATTAATTGCTATGTAAATATCAGTCATTATTGCTTGTTCTTTGCCTATCCTTTCGCACGTGTGGACACATGCCAAATTTTTAGTAGGGGGTGGGGCTAATCCATTTCAAATTTTTCTTATGCCACTATCACAACTATAGAGAATTTTTTTTTTTGTACTTACCAACTACGACTACGTGCTTTCATCCTAAACAACAATTAACTACTTGATTTGAGTAGTTTTTAACAATCATTTCATGCAATTATCCTTTTTGTCATTCTTGGAAAAGTAAAGAAAAGTGACAACAGGGCAGAAGAAGTTTTTTGAATTTCTAGAGAAGGTTTGAGTTATGGTTACCATTAACATTTCGACCTCTAGTTTTGATGTGGCTACTTTACCCTTATTGGGCTACATATGTTAATGAGAATGCAAAAACCTACAGATCTGAGATGGAAAAGTTTCAGAGGTTTCTACTATAAATTCAGAACTTCATTACAGGGCCATACTACTCCTACTGATTTCAGAGAAACAACTAGAAAGCTTAATGCTAGAGGACCATCATTAGGATAAGTAGGGGGAAAATGATGAGCTCGAAATATGCTCATAATTTGAATATTATGATGTATTTTTGATACCCTTACTCTTATTGTTGATGGTTGTTTTAACTCTTTGATTAAAGGCTTTTCATCTAAAATCGGGTAGTATCCTGTAGCAACACATTCCTATATTCCTACAACTTAACATCTCTATGTGTCTATATTAATTGCTCTGTTTGACCTCCTGAATGATTGATATAATGCATGTGGTTTTTGGATAATGAAATGGATTTAATATGTGATTAATGAATGTATACCGTATTATTTTCCATGAGTGCTTTCTTTCGCTTATGTCACCATGTGCATTGCAGGTTGTTGAAGGAAGCATGAACGAGTCAAAGCCCAACAGATCTCAATCCTGCAGTAAAGTCCATTTCTAGCACGACATCGAGGAAATTGTTCCAGCAAAAACTCTCTGACCGGGTCGTTGGTAGGAAATCTAAATGATCATTAATCTAGGAAGAGTGGAATACTAAATTCTCTCTAAATTGTGTTGAACAGATATGCCTTCATTTATGAGAAGTTTGTTCCTCGGTTTCAGGATGCATTTATGTCCACGTCTTTCTCTGTTAGAGTTAGGTAGTTAGTTTCTTTTCTAATATAAATAATTGTTCCTCCTGCGTGAGTGAGCAAGAGAGTGTGTAAAATTTAGTATTATAATGAGAAATGGTGTTTTGTATTAGTTTTCTTACAAGCAAAACAATCAATGTATATGATTCCAAGTTTATGAATAAAAGCTGATGAAGCTTTGAGTTCAATTCTTGCATAAACTGGTTGATGCTTGCTAAGGGGGCCCACTTAGTGAGTATCTATAGTTAGTTATTTATCTCCCATTGATTATAAGTTAGATTTCATTCTTGAAGGTTTCAGCGCAAACTCAGTCTTATATTGCTCCTGCAGCATCGGGAATCCATCCCTGTGTTTGTTCCTGCAACATAAGGCCAGTTCATAGTTTGTATCTTAGTAATATTTGTCATGATTTCTGCTTTGATTAAGTTATTCTTAAGTTAAGAAGACTTTACATTACATTCCTGCAGCATAAGTAGAATTCCTTCCAAGCATTTATTTTTGGTAAATTATGATTGAAACTAGTTCTTAGTGCACATATAGTGCCGCTCCATTTCAAGTATACATTCCCTAGTTTGAAAATGTAAATGAATGACCATAAGAAGATGTTAGTCACCTGCTGGAATGTCCAATTCCCAGGTTAGGATTTGCCATGACTTTTATATCCTTTTGTGGAATCGACCACCCAACTAATTTCATTCTGTATCCAGGACATGAATGCCCTTAATTATTGATCCCCAACATACAACAATGAATTCCAATAATGATTATGGGACACAACATAATTATGCAAATAGAGTTCACACAAAAAAAAAATCACTTAAGGAGGAGCAATTTGATAAGCCTGGAAAAATTGAAGAGGAGTCTCAATGGAAGGATTCAAACCTAAAATGATCCTTGATAATTTAAAAGAAAGATTCCTCTCCTTCAAATATAGAGCATAGAATCTTGGAGGAGTCCCACATTCTAACATCTGAGGTACTAAGGCTACTACATTGTCCGCCTTTTCCTTTAAGGAAACAATTTCCGTATTCTTTTCTTCAATCTATGTATCTTTCTTTTTAATCTCCTCCTTTAGCTTGCATTTCTCCTTTTTCCATTCTTCTTCCCTCATTTTCATCTCATTCCATAGGTTCATGGCTACCATGTTCCATGAAAAATTAGAGGGTCTATTTATTCATACCAAAAAATTTCTTGGCACTGATTCTTGCTCTTCATTTGGCACCTGTTGCAGGGATTCTAATTATTCACCTAGTTCTAGCTGTAGGGGTTCTTTCTCTTGCTGTAGGAACTCTTGCTCTTGCTACAGGAGCTCCTAATTCTCATCGTACTCTTGAATCTCAATCTGTTTTGCGATGGCAGCAAGCTCTGCCAACCTTATATTTTATTTTTCCTCAAAAATGTCCTTTTCCTCAATGTTCACCTACCCCATTGGGGTTTCTATGTCCTCTCGTGATGTTCCTCGAGACCTAGGGATTCTCTTCAGAGACACACTAGTGGCTGGCCCAACTGGTCTTGATTTTCTAGGAGGGCTTTCATGTTTTTCTTCAGTTGCAGGAAGAACAGTGTCAACCTTCCGTTTCTACCATTTTCTTTTTAGCTTTTCCCTTCCTCATTTCTACCTCTTTCTTTTCTTCCCTAGTTTGAATTAGGGTTCCAAGAGGGACATCATCATCAGAGTCTGAAGAGGAACTATCTTTGTTTGAATGCTCTTCCTCAGAAGAACTAGTCTCTATAGTTTTCTCAGCTGCATGAGGGTTTACACTAGGGCTTGCACCAAAATTTGAGGCTCCAGGAGTAGCTTCAACAATATTCAGTCTCCTACTAATCCTACAAGGTTGAGGAAAAACCCTAGGTCACAAATGCTCTGGTCTAAATTGATCAATATTTAAAAATTCCTCCCAAGTCATATCAAACACATCATGCAGAGATTTCTTTACTAATAATTTGATCAAACAATGGTGGGAGATAGAATTATCACTACCTTTTTGGGTTTCAGTTGCCATGATTGAAAGGAGATGATATAACACATTTTGCACGTTCATTCTTCTCCCATGCCTCATATGATTCAGGAGTTTAAAGTGCACAAAATGCAGGTTCAACTGGTGGCCTTCACAAGTGATGTACTTCACAATGTGGATAGCTAGTTGCTTCTACAACTCAGGTAGAGAGGTTCTCTTAGCACCTTGCTTGTCCACATCCAATGGAGGGTCACTAGGTTAAGTAAATTTAGCCCTAGCTGACCTTGCATCTCTGGTAGCAGGGTAATGTTCACCATCAATAGGAAACCCTATAACTTCTGCAATCCTCTCTTTAGTAGCTATTACCTCCAACCCTTTTACCATGGCCTTTCCTTCAGACAATGTCTGTGCAAATTCCTATGTGATGTCTTCATTATAACTATTGAGCTTCAAGAAATAGTCTAGCCATCCACAATTTCTAAATTCTGCCAAAGAAGGTGCACCCTACAATACTACATCATGAACTGTGGGTTCACTTCAAATTAACTAACCTCCCATCATTCAACTATTTGCAATCAAGCAAGCACTCTGTAAAGTTTCCCTTCTTGCAATCTTTGTCTGAAAGCCAAATTTCTCCTTCCTACAACACTGTGGGATTCCCCATGCAAATGTCATATGAAATTTACCTTTTTGGAAATTTAGGATTATGACTGAGGCAATAAAGGCAGTAAGGAATAATAAATGAAGGATACAATCAAGAAAAATGGCGGTGGTGTGGTGTCATTTCACACATATGAGCCATCACCTCACTCTGAATTCAAAATAGCTCAATTTAAATTTTGCTAACATGGACCAACATGGAATGACACATGGACATGTTATTCACACTCCCCCCCAACCAAAATTTGAGCATGTGTCCTCACATGCAAGGTATTAATGATGATTTGATAGGGGAAAGGGATAATTACATGCTATGGAGAACATCTTCATTAATGTACAATGATTAAATAAATGTACTAAAAAATAATTAAGATGTAACAAGTTGATGCGTACGTACTTGAATTCTTGGAATATTTTTGTAAATAATATTGAGGAAGTACCGATCACCTTTTAAGAAGTCATTTGAGCAATTAATTAAAGTGGAGATGGAACAAAGTGAAGTGGAATGAAGTGAAGTTATGGAAAAGTGATGGATGAGAGAGAAAGGTGGAGATGGATGGGTGAATGGGTGGATTAGTGAAGAAGTGGACTCGCACAAGAGTGGAAGTTTTTATTATGAAAAGTTATGTACCTTGGTTAGCTAGAAGGAGGGACACTAGGTCCACTTCCTTTGGTTGTAGGAAGTTTGGGTGTTTCATGTTGAGTGAATTGCTGCATGAATTCCTCTTTGGAAGTTGGCTTGTGATACAACTTGAGGTGATGACCATTGACAAGAGGTTAAATCTGACAGGGTCAATGGTAGTGAGCTAAATGACACCATTGGAGAAGACTTCAGCAACCTCATATGGTCCTAGCCACCTTATTTGCAGCTTACCAACATTATCCTGATATCTGGAGTCATAAAGGAGCGCCTAGTCACCTGGCTGGAATTTCTTGTCCTTTATGAATTTGTCATGCCACTTTATTCTCTGATTCTGCACTAGCTTTGTGTGATGCAAGGTTTTCTTTCCCATCTCATACAAATGATTCAACTACATAATTCTGTCCTTTTGTGCCTCAGAGATATGCATCCCTAATTCTAGTGCATTCCTAAGAGTCTTATGCTCAAATTCAATGGGCATCATAGTTGTCTTCCCATATAGTAATTCAAAAGGAGTGAAGCCTGTGGTTGGTTTCTAGGTGGTCTGATAGGCCCAAACAACTTTTGGTAACCTATTTTCCCAATCCTTCCTATGGATAGCCACTATTTTGGTCAGAATGGCTTCAATTTCCTTGTTGGTCACCTCAACTTGGCCATTGGCCTAAGGGTGATAAGGAGTAGAATTCATGTGCCTCACATTATATTCATTAACTAGTGTTGTGACAAGGGTTGATGTGAATTGAGCCCCTTGGTCAGTCACTATCTCTCTTGTAACCCCATACTGTGTGAAAATTTCCTCATAAATAAATTTTTCAACCTTATTATGTCTTGCATGCTTCATTGCTTTAACTTCAACCCATTTGGTTACATAATTAGTGCACACCAAGATATAGTATTTTCCATTTGATGGAGGATTAATGGGTCCTACAAAATCCAATCCCCATTTATCAAATGGAGTGATTACTACCTAGGGGTAAAGGGGAATCTCATCAGATTTGGTTGGCCAGACCATCCTCTGGCATCTGTCACACTTTCTTGTATATTTCCCTGCATCCTTGTGGAGTGTGGACCAGTAATATCATGTGTTCAGAATCTTCATTGTTGTCCTCTGTGCTGCAAAATGCCCTCCACAGGGTTCATTGTGACATGCATGCAATATGTCATATGTCTCATCTTCCCTCACACATCTCCTTATGGCATGGTCTGGTCTAATGTAGAACAAACATCCTGCAATCCATGAGAAAGGAAAAGATTTTTCAATGAGCACCCTTCTCTCTTTTTGAGAGAAATGAGGAGGAACTCTCCCTATGACCAGATAATTAGCTATGTCAGCATACTAGGGTGTATGCACACTAATGTAAAATAAATGTTCTTTAGGGAAAGAGTCATCAATGACTTGATTGTCCTCTGATGTAGTCAGCCTTTAAATTTTTTTTGCAACAACATTGGACTTCTTTGGTTTGTCAACAATGGTTATGTCAAACTCCTGCTTGCTAGCCTACCTGAGATCGTGGGCTTATTCATGAGGTACCTAATGGCTGCATGGTCTATGTGCACAAAGATCTGATAGCTTGTTATGTAGTGCTTGAATTTGTTAAGGGCATAGATTATTGCCAACATTTCCTTTTCTGTCACTGTATAATTGAATTCAGCTCCTTACAGGTTTTTGCTATCAAATTAGATAACATTCTCAATAGCTCCTTGTTTTTGTCCCAAGACTGCTCCTATAGCATAGTCTGATGCATTTGTATGAATGTGAAAAGGAAGCTCCCAATTAGGACCTTTGAGTACAGGAGCATGAGTTAAAGCTGCTTTGAGATCAGAGGATGCCTTGTCACAATGCTATGTCCATTGGAACTCAACATCTTTAGTTAGGAGATTGTACAATGGTCTTCCATTTTGCTGAAATATATGATGAAACACCTATAGTAACTTGCATGTCCAAAGAAACTCCTAACATCTTTTTGTTTTGCAGGTATAGGAAGATTGGTGATCACCTCAATCTTGGCAGGATCTACTTGAATTCCTCTATGAGAGATGTAGTGGCAAAGGACTACACCTTCCTGCATCATCATGAAGCACTTCTCACTGTTTAAAGATAGATTATGGCCTTCACATCTCTGTAATACTCTTCTGATATTTTCCAATGCTTCATTAAAATTAACACCATATGTAGTAAAATCATCCATATAAATTTCCATGCAGTCATGTGAGATATCTAAAAATATGCTAATGACTTCCCTCTGAAAATTTGTAGGTGCATTGCATAAGCCAAATGGAAGTACTGAGTAGGAATAAGTCCCCCATGGACAGGTAAAGGTGGTCTTCTCTTGGTCCTCAGGTGCAATTATTATCTAGTTATAGCCACCAAATCCATCCAAAAAAAAAAGTTACTACTTTCCTACAAGTGAATCCAAAACTTGGTCTATGAAAGGAAGGGGAAAATGGTCCTTTTTGGTGGCAGCATTGAGTTCCCTGTAATCAACAAAAACTCACCACTTCCCTCCCTTTTTGGGAAAAATCACCAATGGAGACACCCACTGGCTATCTAAAATGGCGTAGATAAATCTTGCATTTAGCAATTTCTGTAGTTCCCCTTTTGCAATTTCCCTCAATGCAAGGTTAATTATTCTTTATCGCTGCCTCACTGATGTACAATCATCTCTGATGTATATCCTATGAGTGCAGAGCTTAGGATCTAATCCCTTCATATCATTATAGTCCCATGCAAATGGATGTTGGTGGGTTCTCAGCAAGTTTGTCAATGAAAGTTGTTGTTCTTCACTCAGCTTGTTGTTAATATTGAGATATTTTCCTTTTGACACTTGCACTTGTGTAGTTAACTCTATCATAGCTACTTCACTAATGCTTGGTACCTTGAGTTCATGTGATAGAAATGTATGAGACATACCTATTGCTGTAGGAAGTTCAGCTGCAGGAAGAGCGGGAAAAATTGTCTTCACTGGACCAACAAAACTAGATGCATGAGAGGATGATGCTTCCTGCACCTCACAATGGTTATGAATTATTTTAGACAATACTTCATCTTCTTCTTGAAGCTACATGAAATAACTGCTACCTAATATCATAAGTTGTGCCACAAAATTGACTTCCTCAGCCTCTTCACCAACATGTGGCCATATGGGGTTATCCATATCATGGGATAGCTGAGCAAGAGGGTAGAGAACAATATTTTTGGTGCTCTTTCCATCAGAAATGGTCATGTCTCATGTCTGACATCCAATATAGGCATTTTTTGTTGCTAACCATAGCCTTCCTAGAATAATGGGATACCTGCATATTGTTACTTTGGGAGAAAGAATCATGAAATCCGCTGGGTACTCCCAAGAATTTAGAGTTACTGCAAGATCCTCTACTATACCATCAGGTTTAATAATGGACTTATTAGCAAGCTGTAGGATAGTAGGAGTAGGTCTCATGCTTGCAACATTTAGTTGTTGCAGGATGTCCTTAGTCATCACATTTATTGTTGCTCCCAAATCAATCAAAGAACTCTTTATTTGGATCCCATTTATAACAACTCCTACAACAGGACTACCTGGATCATTGTATTTGGGAATAGTCACTTTCCCAAGCATGATGTTAGCCAGTTGTCTCACCACATGAACCGTAGTGGGGTCTTTCTTTTTCCTACCTTGCTTCTTGAGACATGCTTCCTTAATTTCTTTGCCATATATTGGAACATCTTTTATGGAATGAAATAAAGGTATCTTGACACATATGCTTCAAATGATCTAGAATGTCAAAGGTTGTTTTCTCCTTCTCTTCCTTTTTTTTAACAATTTCCAACCTCTGAGGAAATGGTGGTTCTTGTTTAGTATGTTGGATTGGGATTGGTTCAAAATTTTTAGGTACACTCAACTGAATGGGGACATTTAGATGCTCCTCTTCTTCCACAAGAAGCTCAGTGATAATGGGTGTGGAAGGACCTGGAAAAGTAGTTCTTGAACGCAAGTGGATGTCACTTACACCAGCATATGTAGGAAATTGATTTGGATCAGCAGAATAGACTGGTTTTTGCTATGGTTTGTTATTTGGGTTAGGTGTGGGTTGCGCTGGTAGCTAAGTAGGTCTAGGTGTGTTTAAACTTGACCTAGTAGGAGGAGGCATTATAGTAGGTTGTTGGGGCTAAGAAGGTGGATGCATGTAACTGGTTGTCTAATTTGGCCATTGTTGTCCTCCCATCCATTGAGATGTTTGTTGCCAGTTTCCTAGAGGTGGCTACCAATTTCCTTGAAACTATTGCCAATTCCCCCAAGGTTGTTGCCACTGGGGTGGACAGTTTTGGTGATTGGGCTAGGTATTTGGAGGGTTATTCCAAGGCTGTGGTGGATATCCTCCATAGTTGGATGGCTATGGGGGCTGCCATTGGTTACCTAATGCATAAGAATTAAAATAAGGCCCAACAAAGGATAATGGATCTGGTGGCATACCTTGTCTTGGAGCCCATGGTCTCCTTTTTGCAATGTAGTAGACTTGATCATCATCACCCTGGATTGGCATGAACTCAAGTGGGATCTATTTACTATCAATGTTAACTACCATTTTGCATCTGTAGTCCTTCTTTTGTCTGTAATGAGGGAAATATTCTTCCAACATTGCCTCTTCCTCCTCTTATTTCTTCTTTTCTTGAAGTGTATCCAAATAAGTAGCCAAATTGTTTATGATGTCTTGCTTGAAGTATTCTAGCAAATGAGTAATCTCCATCCTTGAAACTCCACTAGTAGATGATTTTCCCATAGAGGATTGGTAAGCTCTCCCTTTCTTTGAAGTTTCCCTAGAATAGTTCTAACATATCTTCTTGATATCATCCCAAGGGACTTAGGTGATATCTCCTCCTCCCATCAGGGCCAAAGCATCAGTGTAGTTGTCATTAATCTCTCTTAGGAAGAGCAACTTTTGTGATTCTTCATTGAGTGTATGGTGTGGAGATTTTTGTAGGAAAAACAAAAACCTTGAAATGTAATCCTCTAGACTCTCATCTTCCTTTTGTTGCATCCTAAAAATGTCATCTCCCCTCATGTCACTACCCCTACAATATTCCTTGTACTTCTCAAGGAACTTTGTCTTCATGTCATCCCAAGTATCCATAGTATTTCTTCCCAGGATCATAAACCATCTTAATGCAGCTTCTTTCAAGGTGGTAGGAAACAACTTAAGCCTATGAGCATCAATGGTATAGTCATAACTTTTGCAGATTATATCAAACTCGAACAAGAAATTATTAGGATCTTCTGTGACAAGTCCATAGAACTTAGGAAGGACTAAAGCAGGGATATTTTTGAGGTTGTCAACTTCATTCTGATGAGCAATGGGGAAAGGAAAAGTTGGTTGGTTAGGTTTGTTTCTATTTGCATCACCCTTGCCTACCTGATGGAGTTCCAAATCAAAGGGATTCTCAATCTGATTGTGGTTTTTAGAGGAAATGTCATAAATTGTTAGATTGGGAAATGCATCAGCAAAATGATGTGGCTCTTCTTCTTCTTCATCTCTTGGCAGATTTTGATGCTCAACTCGTTGGAATGGATCAGGGTTATTAGGAAGGAATCTCCCATGAGCATCTCTCCTCCTTCCTCTATGCATACAGTATCAAATCAATATCAACCAACTCACACAAAGAATTGGCAAAATAATAGGGGGTCATTACTTCCTAAATGAGGGGTATACTAAGAACAATCTTCCAGAAATACTACAGCAAGAAAGAAATTGTCAATGACTCCAAAGAACTCCCTAGTTTGACACCATCCCCGACAACAATGACAAAAATGTTGGCCTCCTATAATGATTTAATAACTAAGCCCTTAATTTTTTGATTTAGAGATTTGAAATCTAATCTAAATAGCTATTTTAACCATCACGAAGGTGCATTTAACTTGTCAACCCAGGGACGTATACTTGAAATGGGTCAACACAATATGTGCACTAGGAATTCATAGTAGCCATATTCATTCTACAACTAAGAAAGACATAATACTAAAATTAAATTGCTTAGAAAGAAATATCATAAGTATTGAACATCAACCAACAACTATACTAAGCTAAAGTACATGACAAATGAAAAAATGAGCAAACATATATGAAACTACTATGTCTGCTTTGGCTGCAGGAATAGACCGTTGCCAAGATTCGTGACTATTTTCATAGAAAAGTAACAAATAAGCTAAAGGGTGGAATGCTCACCAAGTGGGCCCCCTTGGATGAGTATCCCTTAAGACAAACTCAGATGCAATGAACTTATAACTTCATTTTATTCATTGGAAAGCATGATTATAATAGAGCAACATAACTATATTATTGAAAATCTAATAATGTGATTACAACATCAGATTAATCAACCTTCTGAGAAGGAGCATTCAAGTCTTATTTATAGCAGGAAAAACTACTAACTAACTACCTAGCAAGGTGGTCAACTCCAACAAATTAGGAGGACGCCGCTTTAGGGAAAGCATAGAAAGTGGAAAGGAGGTTATGTATACATGGAATTTGGTCAAGCCTGTTTGCCTTAACACAAATCTAGCATAACAATAGGTCCTATATTTTCTCAACAAACTATTATGACCATTTACAAAGGAGTTACAATCTTTGATTTGAACTAGGAATTTCCCTCCATTGACCTTTGAATGATCACCTTGTTGACCTTTATGGAAAAGAACCAACTGGCAGAATCTTCCTCAATTTTGTATGCTCTAATTATATTTGCATGATAGCAATTACATATCTATAACTATCTTAAAGTAACATTCATTAATACACATGTAAAATTAACATAGATAGTTCATATAGCATGTCAATGTCATTTAAAAGTTACAAAAATAAACTTATGCCCAATGTCTATGGTTTTGAGGAAATGACATGGAAAGGTCAACATCCAAGTATCAAAGTCTATGACAACAACAAATGGATAATAAAATCTATCAAAATTGAGCCATAAATTGGACTCATCATTATCCATCATCACAACCAATCAAATGATCCATTCAATATCTGAATGATCATGACCTATGAGACTATGACATTATATTACTCACGTAAAAACATATATGCATATCTATACCTATGTCCTTGTACGTATGGACATCCCATTTTATCCATCGTATGCGTACGTCGACATATGCATATTTATGCATATATCCAAACACGCATTCAACTACACAAACACACTCAGTAGGATAATGAAGGACTCACAAGCTCTAATAGATAATCATCATCCTAGCATGCACTTGGTAGTAAACACTTAGACCTTTACAAATGCAAATATATCAACTAAGGATGACTTACCAACTTCCCACAAACTAACTCAACTTAATCACTCTAATGTGGTCTATGTATGCTCAGATAGTTTATGTTATCGGTTACCCAACCAATATCTTCTCCTGAGTGATACTTCTCCTCCGCCTAGAGGAATGGAACACATACCTGCATCCAATAACACATGCACAGGACAATAAATTGTTCATAAAATATGCAATATACATAAACATCTCCAAAGATGTTAGAATAATAATTCAATAACCATCTTTTCACATATATGAAATATTCCCCATGAAATAACATCAATTGAGATAACATTCACATTGATAACATGGTACAAGCACAATTTATTCATCTCCAGAATTCACATTACATTCAAATTTTACCCTACATAGTAATAGTAAATAGTAATTACACAATAGGGGTGTAACATACTTCCCCCCTTGTGAATCATCGTCCCCAATGATCTATAGTACTTTAACATAAAGATAAAGTCAAATAAATTTTTTCTTATCATTCTCAAAATATGTAAGATTTATAAACATTCATCCTATGTAGCATCATTCTTTGTAACCTTGTCCTCTCTGGACCTTGCTTCGAGTTCCCTCACTATCGCATAGGGAAATCTAGTATGCCTCACACATACTTACTCTCCCAAAGATCTTTATTACATTATCATATATACACATTCTAGGCACAATAGTAACTATATATACATGACACCTAAGACATAGTGATCAAAAATTATTGGCCCATGATTTTATCCTTAGTATAATCCAATAGAAAAGGAATAGTGATGTATTGCGCACTACATCATGGGCCCCATCCTTCCCCTTTGGTATTTACACTTTTAGACAACTCATAAACCGAGTCTGGTCGACACTTACACATCCATTTTCCTTACCATAAAGTACTTGTTCTTGATTACTTATCCATCTTGAGCATAACCTGTTCCCATAAACTATTATGTATTCCTTGCACCGGCAATAAATTGTAGGCAGTCTTAATAGAGAGGTTTCCCTTGCTTTCCTTAGTCCAATAGAATTCATCATCCAGGTTAGAGATGGGTATTCTAGTTAGTGAGAGAATGTCTTGTAGATTCCTAACCTAGTGCCTTAACTCTAGAGAAAGAGGACAACACTCCTCCAAGATTTTCCATTTCATAGAACCATGTAGCCTACATAAGTAATCTCTCACATTCTTGTTGAAAAGAAACCTAGCAGGAACCATAAAATTCTTGAATTTATATTGAGAGAGAGGAATTTCAAGCAGCCATGGATCCTCCCAAAACCTAATTTTGTTGCCATTTCCCAGCTTCCATCTCAACCCAGATTGTATTAGTTTTTTCATCCTATAGATATTGTTCCAAATCAAGGAACCACTAGGGTGGTCATCTGAGAGGAACTTGATCAGGGGATAGTTGTTTAGATACTTCACATTTAGAAACCTGCACCATTCCTTCTTGTTCCTTAGCTAGTCCCATTTGACCTTAGTAAGCAGAGCTTTATTGGTAGGTTGAATTTTTCTTATGCCTAGCCCCCTAGCAACTTTGGTGAGATAGACCTTATTCCAACTTATCAAAGCCAATTTATTTTTTACCTCTATACCAAACCAGAGGAAATTCCTTTGAATTCTTTCAAATTTCTTAGCTATATATCTAGGGATTTTAAATATGGATAGAAAATATACTAGAATCCCTTGAAGAGTAGCAACTAGGAGTTGTAGCTTACGAACATGACTGAGGATGGTACATTTCCATCTTGCTAGTTTTCTTTAGATTCTTTCAAGGATAGAGTTCCAAAAGGAAAGAGTGACTTCTTTAATTGTGAGAGGGAGACCAAGGTACACATAAGGAAGGGAACCACTCTTATAGCACAAAATAGCCATCACTCTATCCTATAGAGCTTGTATGTTGTTAAAGAAGTATATCATGCTTTTGTTGTAATTTATGCATTTGCATGAACTAGAAGCATAATTTTTTAGACAATTCTTTCATTTCCTTGCTTCCACTACTAAAGCTTTTCCAAAAAGGATGGTATCATCTACAAATTTTTGTATAGCAGCTAGATCAAGGGTGGTGGTAGGTTTAACTCCATAATAGAACCATCAAAAAGCATCCTTGAAACATTCCTTTTTAGTACATTCGCAACCATTATAAATAGATATGGAAATAGGGGATCACCCTATCTTATTCCTCTACCAGTCTTAAAGAAACCATGAGGAACCCCATTGACCAAAAAAAAGTACTTCATAGTAGAAGTGCATTTTGAAACAACGTTCACCACCTTCAGATTGAATCCAAACTTAGTTAAAACTTTGAGAAGAAAAATCCATAGGACTTTGTCATAAACTTTGGAAATTTCAAGCTTGAAAGCCATACCTACACAGTTACTTTTTTCCATAGAGTGCATGATTTCATGAGTGGCAATTGCAACATCCATAATGTGGCACCCTGAGAAAAATCATTTTTGGCATGGGCTAATAATTTTATCCAGAAAGGGTTTCAGATAAGATCTTGTAGATAAAATTACATAGGTTGATGGGTCTAAAGTAAACCATGGTCTAGGGGTCTTAATTTTTGGAATGGGAGCTAAAAGGTATGGTTCAACTGTTTTAGGAGCTTTCTCAACCTAAAAAAAGTCCTTGGCAACAAGAAATAAGTCCTCTCCCACAATATCCCAATACTCTTGGAAGAAATTTGGAGGAAATCCATCCAGTCCTATGACCTTGAAGGCACCCATACTAAACACAACCAATCTAAATTCCTTAGGAGTGAAAACACGGAGAATACCATCATTATCCAAATTAGTTAGAGAAGTAGGGATGGAGTCCAATAACAGGTCATTAGCAGCTAAGTTAGGAGCCTTCTCAAGCTTAGATAAGGAATGTTAGAAATATCTAGAGGACAATAGACCAATCTGAGTTGAAGTAGTAGCTTCTACTCCCAAATCATCTTTCAACTTTTTAATCTGGATTTTTTTTCTATGCTTTAGGAGCAAGATATGAAATAAGTGTTGATGTCTCCTTCTTTTAGCCATTAGACTCTGGATTTTTTCTTCCAAAATATTTCCTCTTTTTTCAAACCTTTGTCCCATTCCGTGCAGTCATTTTTTCCTATTGACGGGTTTGCTCACTAACATCCCCCTCCATCCTTTTTTGGGTCACCTTAATTTTTTCAGAGGGCTCCCATTTTTTATGGAAAACATCCCCAAAAACCAACTTATTCCAACCTTTAACCATGATTTTAATATGTTTGAGTTTATGGAAGGCCCTAAACATGGATGATCCATGGATAGGGACATTCCACCAACCAAAAATTTTATTTCCAAAGTTTGGGTGAGAGTTCCACATTATCTCAAACCAAAATGGAAAGGGACTAACAACAAAGTGATCATTCATGATAACCAATAGGGGATTATGGTATGAGACTGTTTGGCAAAGCACCAATAGGTTGGAGTCAAGTAAAGAAATCCAGTTAGGGGAGAATATAAATTTTTCAAGTCTAACTAGAATTAGCCTATCCTCCATTCTCCTATTGGTCCAAGTAAAGTTCTAGCCTTGTAACTCTATATCCACCAGCCCTGTATCACTTAAAAAGATCTGTCGATTCAACCATACTATCAAAATAGTCCACCAGGCCCCCACACTTTTTAGAAGGATATAAAGGAGAGTTGAAGTCTCCTACCACTAACAAGCGGGCCTCCTTATTATTTTGGATCCACTCAGTGATTTCTATCCAAAGAGCTTTCCTAGCATTCCTAAAGTTGGGGGCATAAATATTTATTATAATCCAAGAAGACCTAGAATGGGTGAATTGGATTCCCAAACTATTCCTATTTTCAAATAGTTTAATACCCCTTCGTCTAATAGGGTTCCACATAACTACTAGGCCTCCCCAAGCCCCATCCACATCACTAAAGGAAAAGTGAGCATTTGTCCAAATGTTTTTAGCTATGAGTTCATTTTTTTTTTTACCATTTTAACTTCTTTTAGTAGTAGTACGCCTAGCTTGTGTTCCCAAACATAATTCTTCAGGGCCAATTATTTATGGGGGCTATTTATCCCTCTTATATTCTAGGATAGGAATTTCATTTTGACATCTTCTTTTAGGACACTTCCAATGTCCTCTATTTTCCAATAGCCATCTCTTTGGTTATCTTTCTATTTCTAGTTTATTGCTGGTTGGGTCTACCTGGTTTGGTGTTAACCCCCACATCTACCCTCCTTTTTGTTTCCTTCTTTGGGGTTAGGCACCCATCCTCTTCATTGGTTTGGCTATGTGATAGGAAAACTATATTTTTCACTCCAGATTGCAAGCCTTCCCCTTTTAAAATAGCTCTAGATATTTCTCCCTCTTCCAGTTCTTTAATTAGATCATGGTTAGCTAGGTGGGTTTGATCTCCCAATACATCCATCTTCAAATCACCAGTTGCCACTAGTTCGCTTGACATGATCACAAATGGAGACGCAACCTTCATAGGGGTGGGTTTGTTGGGCGATGTCACAACCAAGTTTGTGATAGGGTCTTCAAAAGGACTAGATTTGGTTGTGGAATCAATGATCTTTAGGATCACAATCTTGAATGTGTAATTGATTGGGATTTTATCCATTGAGGGATCTCTTGAAATAGGTTTGTTTGTTATAGTGGACTTACAGTTAGAAATGAGGTGCCTAGGTTTGGAGCATTTTTTACAGTAAACCACAACATTTTCATAACATATTTGTTGGTTCCAAGACCCAAACTTAGAGCTCAAAGTCATTGAGTTGGGTAGAATTGTTAATATCAATACTGACACAAAACCTAGCAAAGACTAACCCGGATTTCATTTTGGTGATGGTATCCGAAGTAATGAAGTGTCCCATTGAATCTCCTATACATTGAAATGTTGAATCATCCCAGTATTCCAAAGGCAGTCTTGGAAAACGAACCCAAATGGGAGAATATTTTTTGAGGTCCACAGTAGGATCGAAGCCAGGTTTCCAACGATAGAGAGAAAGACTATGTTTCCTATATACCTAGGGGCTCGAAGATATAATAGAAAGTAGATCCTCAGAAGCCATGAATTTGAACAGGAACAACCCTCTACCCATAACACAAACATCTACACTACCCTTTAGGTGCCATTTAGTTGTTGACCATCTTCTAACCATATCCAAAGTAGGGAAAAAAGAGAATTTTTCCTATGACCCAGTTCTCCATTGAAGAAATGATCCTATTATAGGTGGATTATGAGATCGAGATTTTACTGAAAAAGATGGAGTTTACCACTTCCAATCGAGGGTGAGACTTATTCATTGTTGGAATTTGGGAGGAGTTAAGAAGCACATTCTTCCAACCCTTGGATTCTTGAATGATAGTCCAATCATGAGCACTTCTTCAATAGACATAAAGATAGGAATCACAGGCACTTCTTCAATAGACGGAATGAGAGGGTCCCTTGAGGAAGGTGTTGGTGCATGTGTTGAAGCCAACATGTGGTCAAAAGGGGACACGGGAGGGGGATCGTGGGGTACCTCAAGGTGGCATCCACCATAGGCACAGGTAATTCAAACTAGCAGAGTGGGAAAGTAGAGTGGGAAAGTGGATCATTTTGTCATTAGCATATAACTTGTTGACTAATATATGTTATTCCAATAATAGATATGAATTTTGAATAAAAATAAATAAATTCAATGGAATGTGGTGCTAAAAACTTACTGAATTTTATTGAAAGATAATTAGAAAACATTTAGAATCACTTAAAAAATAAACAGAGGTGAAAATAAAATATATTTAGTGATGTAAGATTGCTTTAGGCTAGGGATTCTTCTTGGATTCTTCTTGACTAAAATTGTAGTAGAATTAATTAATTTTAAAACATATAATTTAAGGTGAAAACAATGATCCTTCAAAATATCTAGTGTGTTAATTAGTTAACAAAATTATTAGACATATTAAACAATAGGAAGCTCCTCGAGTGGTGGCGATGGTGGAGGTGATTTTTCAAATTTTGAAAACGTGGGAGATCAAGATGATGCTTCAAGCGGTAATGGCATATGGTTTTCTGATGAGAGGGTGATGTCAGGTGAGGCCCTTGCTGCAGGTAAGCTAAGTGGGTCCCCTTTTGTGGCTAACATTTTTTTTTACGAGAAAGGGGCTTTGAAGAGTGCCTGTTTGACATACTCCCTGGTGTTTGGCTCTAAAAAAGTGGTACCTAGATTTGAAAAGTCTGGGAATGGCCTGTCTTCGGATGGGTGTGATGGGACTCCTAATGTGGAGGGTCTTTGGATTGATAAGACTAAGAATTCTTTCTTTTTTAGCTCATCTCTCAAATGGAAAAATCTGTTTGGATCTAAGCCTAAAGGAAAAAGTACTTCCCCTCCAGTGCCTTTTATTTCTAATAAAAAGACCAGAGAGTACTCTATTTTTGTTCCAGACTGTATTGTTGACAAAAGCATGTCTAATATGGACATGGCTCTGTTGGTTAAATTTGTTGGTCCTCGGCCTCATATCAAGCTAGTGTGCGAGTTTACTTTAAATTGCTGGAAACCTAAAGGACAAGTTGATGTGGCTACTATGGCCAAATGTTTCTTTTCTTTTTCCTTCAATTATGAAGATGATATGGTGATGGCATTGATGGGTGGCCCGTGGTTCCTTGGAAAGTCTTCCTTGATGTTGAAGAAGTGGGAACCGAGCTTCAATCCGAACTCGTGCTCTTTCTTGGCTGCTTCGGTTTGGGTTAGATTGCCTAACCTCCCAATGTAATTTTGGGATGAGGAGGTGTTTAAGGGGATTTCTAGCACGTTTGGTTGTTTGTTGTCAATAGACCAAATGACAGCTTCTAGGAAGCAGCTGGTTTATGCCATATGTTGTGTGAATGTGGAGCAATTAGCTGATTTTCCTTTTATGATTAAGATTAACTCTAAACTTGGGGTGTGGGAGAAGATGTTTGAATTCAAGTCAAATCTCTTTGCTTCCTTCCACTGTAAAAAAGTTGGCCACTGGGCTAAAAAATGTCCTCTCAAAGTACCCAACCAGATGACAAAACAATGGAGAGAGAAAGAGAAACCTCCAGCTTAGGAGGTGGAGCTTGAAGTTGTGCCCTCCTCGGCTACGATTGTGGAGGTTCGTGAGGACACATACCTGGATGAGGCTAACAAGCTGGATTCTTCTGAATGTCTACCTGTTCAGGGGGAAATGAATCAAAATATGGGATAGGTTGAAAAGTATTGCGTGTCCCCTGTGTTTATTGAGGTAAGGTCTATGATGTTGGAGGAAAATCATTCTTTTGTGATTGTTGAATCTAGATCTCCTCCTGGGGGGGGCATTCCTCAAAGTGTGGTTTCAAAAATAGAGGGGTTGGAGCTGAGGCCTAATGTTAAGGAGTTTGAGGAGTCGGAGGAAGTGTAAAATTTGCCTTACATTCAGGCTCATGGGTGTAATAGGAAGAAACACACTCCCTCGTCAAGAGTTGTGACAAGGAATAGCTAGAGGTCAGACTGTGGGTCTGAGCCACATGGTAGAGGATGGCCTCTAGCTAATGTTTCTAGGGAGAAGGAGATTCAGATGGATATAGCTGATGGTACACAGAGAACTCTATTGGATATGTGCTCTAAGAGCATTTCCTATAAACTCCCATGAAGATTGTCTCCTAGAATATGAGGGGTTTGAATCACCCTTATAAGAATGATCTCCTGGATAATTTGGTAAGAGATCATCACCCTGATATTGTTTTAATTCAAGAAACTAAAATGGGATTGGATAAACTTTCTAGGTTGAAAATGAAGCTTTTCAAGGATTGTGGGATGCATTGTTCTGAGGTGTTTGGTGCTTTTGGTGGGATTGTGACCTTTTGGAATATTAGAGTGATTAGAGGTGTGGAGGTGCTTAATGGCAGTAATCATGTGGCTACCTCTTTTTCCCACCTTCATGATAAGTTTTCCTAGACTTTGTCTAATATTTATGCCCCTAATTGTAAGAGTGCTAAAAAAAGGCTTTGGGAGAATCTTTCTTCTTTTAAAGTTTTCCATAATATTGGTTGGTCATTGGAGATTTCAATACTCCTCTGCATGATGCTGATAAGATGGGTGGCTTGCAAAACATGGATGATATTAGATATGACCTAATGCAGTTCATTAATGACTCAGATCTTTTTGATTTGGATCTGAAAGGGGCTTCCTTTACCTGGTCAAATAGGCATGTGGGTAATGCCCTTATCCAAGTTAAGTTGGATTGTGCTCTTATAACCCCTGAGTGGTTAGTCCACTACTCGTGTTCCCTCTCAGCTCTTACCAAATTGGGATCAGATCATTTCCCCTTGGCTCTGTCTGTGGATTTGTTGGGTGGCAAGAAAAACTTTCCTTTTAGATTTGAGAAAATGTGGACTTGTCATCCTGACCTAGGTAATTTGGTTAAGGACTGGTGGAACATTAATGTGGATGGGTTGGTTATGTATACAATTGTTAAAAATCAAGAATAATGTTAGAAAATGGAACCGTACCTCTTTTGGTCATATTTTTATGGAGAAAGATGGGGTGTCTAAGGAGCCTAACTCTATTCAACAAGTCATTCAAACGTTTGGGTATGATCAGGATTTGATGCTGAAGGAGAATGTTTTGCTTTCCAAGTTGCATAATATAATTGTGAAGGAGGAAGAATTTTGGAAGTAGCGTTTGAGGATCATGTGGTTGAAAAGTGGCGATAGAAATACTATTTTTTTTCATATCTCTACACTGAAACACAGGGCTTCTAACTGGATTAATCTGATTAACTATAATAATCAAGCTCTAGAGAAGGATGTTGATTTGTAGCTTACTATTGCTTCCTATTTCTCTCAACTGCTTTCAATTGAGGGGGAGATTGATTTGGTCAGTCAAGAGGATATTCTTAGGGATATTCCCTAGTTGGTGGATGATGAGCTCAACAGGAAGTTAGTCTATATTCCTTCGGCAAATGAAATTTGGTGTGTTGTTTTCCCCTTTGAAGGTAATAAGGCTCTGAGCCCTGATGGCTTTCTTATGTTCTTTTTTCAGTCTTTTTGGGAAATTATTGTGAAAGATGTTGCGACTACTATGGAGTTTTTCAGATCGGGTTCCCTTTTAAAGGAGTTGAACTCCTCCTTTATTGTCTTGATTCCCAAAAAGCCTGGTGCTACTTCTTTTGATGAGTTTCGACCTATCAATCTTTGCAACTTGATTTATAAGATTTTCTCCAAGGTTTTGGAGTTGAGGTTGCAAATTTTTTTACCTCTCATCATTTCTCCTCAGTAGAAAAGATTTGTGGCTGGTAGGAAAATTTTGAACTCTATTCTCACTGTTCATGAGAATATTCACTCTCCTTTTGTCAATAAACAGGCTGGGTTTATCCTCAAGCTTGATTTATTTAAAGCTTACGATAGAGTGGAATGGGTTTTTTTGTCTAATATTCTTCTCTCCTTTGGTTTTCGGGAGAAAATGGTGGCTCTTGTGCATCAACCTATTTCAACTCCTCGGTTCTCTGTGCTCATTAGTGGGTCTCCTTCTCCTCTCTTTGATTGCTCTAGGGGTTTGCAGCAAGGGGATCCTATCTCACCCTTCCTGTTTATTATTATGGTTGATTCCTTGGGTCATCTCATCCAAAGATTTGTTAATTTTGGTCTTATGACTCGGTTAGCCCCTTCTTCTACTAACCTTGTTTTCTCTCATCAAAAATTTGTGGATGACTCTCTTTTGCTTGGGCAGACATCTATTAAGGAAGCTAAGGATGTCAAGTTGATTTTGCGAATGTATGAGGCTTCTTCTGGGAAAAAGGTTAGCTTATAGAAGAGTGTTATTTTCTTTAACACTCTGATTCAAAGACACAATAGGATAGCTAGAATTCTATAGTGTCAAATTGGTGAACTTACCACTTCTTACTTGGGGATCCCCTTATGCTCTAAGGCTCCAGATTCCTTATGGAGGGGTTTGATTGACAAATTTAATTCCAATTTGGCTAGGTGGAAGGGGGATTTGTTGAACCAAGCTGGCAAAGTTCAGCTGATTAAATCCACCTTTTAGAATATTTCAGTCTATGCTCTTAGTCTCTTTCACATGCTGAGGAAATTTGTGGATATCTTGGAAGGAATTTAGAAAAGCTTCCTTTGGAGGGCTTTTGAAGAAAAAAAAAGAACTCATTTGGTTGCTTGGGATGATGTCTGTCAGCATAAAAAGGTTGGTGGGCTGGGCATTCACAAAATCATAACATTTAACATTGCCCTTTTGGGTAAACAGTTGTGGAATCTCTTGCTAGCCAAAAGTGAGTGGGAAAAAATTGCTTGGAGCAAATACTTACATGGTGTTGATGGGATTAGAGATTTTTTATCTCATGAGTTTAATCCTCTATATGTTTCTATGCTTTGGAATTGTATGTTGAAGGCTCGAAGGCTTGTGGCTAAGGGTCTCTTTTGGCAGATGGGTAATGGGAGGAGTATTCTGTTCTAGGAAAATAATTGGTATGGAAATAGGCTACTCAAGGATGAGCCATGTGATCAACCCTTTATGGACCTTTGTGTGTGACAGTTTGGAAGATTTTTTGTTGACTATATTGACGGAGGTTGTTGGAGGAAGTTGCATGAGGTGGACCCTAGTCTGGAACTTATTTATAATGCTATTTCTTTGGTTCATATTCCTTCTCTCCCTTCTCCTGATAGGTTTGTTTGGAATCCTTCCTCTACTAGTAACTTCTCTGTTGCTTCATATTTTCATTTCAATGAATCCTTTATTGGCCCGCCTCCTTTTTGGGCTTCTGTTTGGTCCTCTAGATTGATTCCTAAGGTGAACATTTTCTTTTGGCTCTTCTTTATGCTAGAACAAAATATTAACTACTAATAATTTGATTAAAAGAGGTTTTGTTATGCCCAATAGATGCTTTCTTTGTGAAGAGGAAGTAGAAAATACTTGTCATTTTCTAATTGGGTGCAGATATGTTGGTGTGATATGGAATCATGTGCTCTCACTTTGGAAACTTAGCTAGGTGTTTCATGTTTTTGTCAAAGATTTATGGTATCAATGGGTTGGCCCCTCTTCTAATCGGGCTCTGCAGATTTTGTGGTCTCTCACTTTGCCTCACATGATATGGGGGGTTTGGCTGGAGTGCAACAACAATTTTTTTAGAAATTCTGCTCTTCCGGCTTTATCTGTGGCTCATAAGATTTGTGTGGGTATTAAGGAAAAATTTCTTTATGGGATCTCCTTTTATGCTAGACAAAAGACTAATCTTTGTTCCTATGATATCTCTATTGCACAAAAATGGAAGTTGCCTTGTGATATATCTCTTTCGGTCTCTAAAGGGAAATCTTCAAGAGAAGATGTTGCTTGGAAGGCACCACCGGATGGTTGGGTTAAGATAAATTTTGATGGCACGACAAAAGGAAATTTGTGACCTCCTGGATGTGGGGGATTTATTAGAAATTCTAATGGTAGGCTTGTCTCAGCTGTGGCACTCCCTTTGGGAATCCAGACAAACCACTATGCAGAGGTGGTTGTAGCCTATCATGGACTCAAAATGGCTCAAAGCAAAGGGTATAGGAAGGTCTAGTTGGAGGGTGACTCTCTGAACATTATAAATAATTTGAAGAATGCTTCACCTCTATCTTGGACTATTGAGGCCTTGGTCAAGGACTCCATTGAAATCATCAATTTTGTTGACACTTTTTATATCTCCCACATATTGAGAGAGGGAAATATGTTAGCTAATTTCTTCACAAACTTTGGTGTTAGAGAAAGAAAGGAGTGGGATTTAAATGATCCTATTCCTTTTGAGGCAACGACTATTATTAACAATGAATGCTAATTTCAAGTTGCTTTTGATCTTATTTTGCATTGAGTTGTTCATGTCCTTATTCACATGACCTAATTTTATGAATGTGGATGATTGGATTTATCTCATTCAAGTTTTAAGTATGGGGGACGATTTTCACAAGGACCGGAGTTCAAGTTCATTTCATATCTTCCCTTTTGTTGGCTTCACATGGATTCTGGGTGATGTTCGTCTTAGTTTGTAGAGTCTTATGTTTTATGATTCTGCTCTGGGTGGTATCTGTCTTAGTTTCCTGAGGTTTCTGCTTTGTGCTCAACCTTTTTTTGTTAAGATTTTTTTGATGGGTGGGGACAGAAACTACACCGAGCCAAAATCATGTGTTTCTGCTAAGCAGAGGAAGGAGGTGTGGGAGATTTTAGAGAAGGGTGGCTTAACTCCATATATGGAGAAACTGCATGGTAACAACCCTTAGGTCATTGATCTAGTTGCTCAAGGGTGGAATGAGAGAACTTTGAATTTGGGTGGAAGTGAAGTTGTAGTTGATGAATAATTCATAGCCCAAATTATTGGCTTGGCTATGCATGGTATGAAGGTGTTCATAGACAAAAAAGAATTGCGGGCTATGATGTCTATTTTCTTTAAAGGGAAAGAGGCTGCTGATTTGAGGATGGTGAAGAGTGGTGGTTATCATAGGAGCTCTTTAAAAGTGTTGTGGCATGATGTTTTTGAAGAGATTATGAGGTATGTCACCTTGGAAGGTAGGTATACGATGGTTAACTCTTACCATTTCCTTTTGCTTAACCATTTCCGGCATAAGAAATGGATTTCCTTTCCATACTACTTGTTGATGTCGCTTGACTCGCGGATTAAGGAACACATGAAAAACCCCTGAAACTCTATCCTTCATGTGGGGTTAATTCTCCTGATCTATGAACATGTCAAAGTTCATGAGGTGCAAAAACCTCTTGTGTCCCCGAAGGAAAATATTGCTAAACCCCGGGAGGGGTATGAGACGGAGTTGGAAGAGGAAAGGGTTAGTAAAAAATATAAGAAGAGGAGGCTTATTTTGAACAAATATTCTTAGTTTGATAGGGATGATGATGTTGATTATGTACCGAATTCGTATGCCTCTTTTGAGGAGGGCCCCAATTCCCCTATTCTAGGTAAGACTGGGAAAAGGAAGTTGGATGACAAAGAGGGCTATGCGACATGCATGTTGGTATGTGGCGACTGATCATGCTATACTGTATAGCCCATGGTATACTGTACACCCCGGCCCCCGAGAAAAATTTTCTTCCTACTTTTTCACGTGATCACCGAAAAAGGAAAAATCAATGAAAAAAGGAAAAATCTGATTTTGTAGAACCCTAAAATCTGGAAGCTTCTAAGCTTGTTAAAAAGGGTTTGGATGGGTATTAGAGTATGATGAAAAACGTGATTATTCACAAGATTGTAATAAGTTTTCCACTGGACAATAAAAGTATTGGATGGTTGGGGTTTGGTGGATGTAGCCCGAATTGGGTGAACCATGTTAAATTTCTGTGTTATGATTTATTCTTTGTGTGTATTAGTTTCTCTGTTTATTAATTAAAATCTGCATTTAATTGTTATATCTGCCATCTCTAACCCTAACAATGCAGTGATGAGGTGGTTGCGAATGTTCATACTAAGGGGGTTAAGGACAAAAATTAACTTTATGGGGAAGCTTCCTCTCCTCCCCCAATGACTAGACAATTGCAGGAGACCGAGGATGGGAGCCAGAAAAGAAGGGTGTTGAGAACTGCTAGCCAACTCTTGGAGAAGGGTTTCCCTCTTTCCCTAGCTAGAGGTATCTTTGGTGAGGCTTCTCCGAGTGCTGACATTGGGCTGTAGAAGTAGGGGAAGGAAAGGGCTATTGGTGGAGGACATACTATGGAAACTAGCAAAGTGGATGTGGATAGGCTGATGAAAAGGAAGGTTGTAGCAAAGGAAATTGCCTACTCCATTTGAAAGATGAAGAATCCTATCTCCGCCAGCAAAGGTAAGGATATTTTTGCTAATAAGGTTCATGCTAGTTCTTTTGATGAGGACGTTGTTGTGGGGAAAGGGATTGAGAAATTTGATAGGGAGGAGTTTTCTGATGTGCTAGGCTTGGCTCGTGATAGTGCTAATGTGTTGTTTAAACTTTTTAAGTGGTTCTTCCATGAGATTAATATGACTAATGTTAGAATTAGAGGTATTGCGAGTAAGGTTGAGGACCCTTCTATCCAAAGTCAAATTGATGATTTGTTGGACTCTCTTAATACTGTGGCTAATACTATGGTGGAGGAAACCATCAATTTGAAACATAACTTGGAGGGGAGAATCTTATCCCTCAAGGATAAAATGGATAAAATGTGGAATGTTGTGATGAAGAGTGGAGATGTCTCTAAGGTTTTGGGAATTTCTAACTGCCAAGGTGATCTCCCCTGTGATTACTGTGAAAAAGAGAAATGATACTGTGTTTGTTGATGATACTTTTGTTGTGGGTAAGCTACTAGATGTGGATTGTGCTGGTGAGAAGGGTGGTGTTAAAGGTAGTGTTTTGAGTGGTGAGGTAAAAACTGGTGGGTCAAGGGTGAAAACTAGAAACATAATGAAAGCTCAAGGCGGGGCCTCTGGTATAGAGGTGTTTGATACTGTGGATGATGTGAGGAAGGTGGCTACTAGTGAAGTGGAGGTTGCAAAGATACTGAACAATATGTAGTGTTGTTGGTTGGCTGCCTTCTTTTTGGCTACTTTTTGGCTATTGGTTTGCTGCTGTTGGGATGATTGTTGCATAATGTTATCTTTTTTTATCAGCTGCTTTATTTTGTAAAGGGTTCTGAGCCCCTTCAAAACCCACTTTTTACCTCCAATCAAAATAAACTTATTAGAAATACAAAATCATTTATATATAGTAGTTGAATTTAATAAATGTACTAAATTCAAGTAACTAAAAATATAATTTAATATATTTTGAAATGAAAATGAAAAATTAAGGCTATGCATCTTGAAATAAACACAATATGAACTTCAATTTATGTGATGTTATGGGGTGTGTACATAAAGATGGGGGACCAAAAATTGGCCAAAATCACTTTTTGGTTCATTTTTTTATAACTCAAGCACATTATGATGTGCTTGCATTATGGTTTCTAAAAAATCAAAAGAACAATGTTTCTTAAAACATGAGCCTATTATAATTCTCTCGTGTTTTAAATTGATCTAAAAAATACCAAACATCATCTACATTAGGTTTGCATATTTTTTGATGTTGATCTAAAAAATGCCATAATAACATCAAGCTCTCTTACCTTTATAACCATGTATTTTTTCTACATTTCAAAATATGTTGAGGATTCAATCTAAAATTTATTTTGCTAGTGTCGTCCTTTTTGTCAAAAACCTACATACATTATTTTTGGTTTCATTTTTTATCCATTCATCTTTAATTTGAAATAAGTTAAATTTTAGCATTAGAGACTCTATTCTATAAACATTAAAAAAAAAAGAAAAAAAACTTTTGACCAATTCTCAAAAAAATTAGGGGAGATCATGCTCAAATTTTTATTTTCAATATTTTTCCCTTTTATAAATTAATAAAAAATATATATATTTGTTAAAAAATAGAAAAAAAATAGGCACAAACTACATGGTGTTATATAATTTTCCACCAAAACAATTTGTGAAATGCTTTTAAAAAGTTAACATTTTAGGTGGAGCACACCAAACACTATTTACTATTCTTTTGACAAAAATAGGACTTTATGTGCTTTCCTTATTTTAGCTTCTTAATCTCCACCTTAAAAAAAAAATAGTAGTTTAAAAGCTATATTCCAAGCATTATGAATCTTGTCAAACACCACATCTTCAAATTTTGAACATGACTATCTTCAATTTCTCATCCAATTTCATTCTTTACCGATTTAAAGAAAAAAAGACCACTTTTGACCCTCTTTTGGTCCCCCTTTTTCATACACACTCTATGATAAAATACTAATACTTGATATTAAAACTAGGTTTCTAATTTTAGACACTTAAAATTGACTAATATTTCCCACCATCACATTGCACAAATCATTCTTCCTATATTAATTAAATAATTTTATTATTTAATTAATATAATGTCATCTTCTATAGTTAAATATTATTTAATTATTTAATTATTTTTAAATTTACTCTCCACTATTAATTAAATAATTTCAAATTATTTAATTAATTCATATTATTATTTATTCTTCTATAATTAATTAAATAATTTTATTTATTTAATTAACTCACTAATTATTATTTTACTCCTCAATTAATTAAATAAACTATTATTATTTAATTAATTTCTTATTGATTATTCCTCTAATTAAATAATTATTCTAAATTATTTAATTATTCTTCCATTAATTAATTATCAATATATCCATTTGCACATGTAATTAATAATTAATTAATTTAATTATTAATTACCAGCAGTCTTAGTTATCACTTCAATCAATCCTCCTAGCTGATACATGTAGTCAAATGCCTATAATCAAGAGATCAATTAACTCCCCCTCAATTCCTCTCATCAATTCTAATCCATTGATATTTTCAATCTCTCCTTAGATCTTGACCATTGATCAAAGTCACCAAACATCTATTAATTCAGTCTTCCTATCATTTATTCCTCCTCCCAAATCATTGTGAAGAATCTATACTTCTATTGCCAGTGCTTTATGCTATTGTGCTAGTAAAAATCTGAGAGAAAATACTATAACACCATTCTCCAAGGTGAAGAGAGGAGAACAATGGATCAAAGAAAAGGATTCATGCAAGTTTATGGTATCAATTTTATGTGATTCTTTTATGCTTCATTGATATGATATTTTATTGAATTTGATCATGGATTTTAAATTTTAGTTGTTTGTTATTGGTTTTCATAATCATTTTCTATATCATAAACTAATCATAACCATGTGATGAATGGGCCCTAAGATGTTGAGTGTTTGTAACACAATCACAACAACATTCATATCACAACATGCAATTCTATCTAGATTCATGTGATTCTATCTTGGATAAAATTTGGTCTTTAGTGCTTGCAATACTTGGTCACCTAATAAATTTTGAGGCAAGGAAAATATTGGTGGTTGCTAAAGAGTTTTGTGGGGCTTACATTAAAATAATTTTTCAATTAAAGACTTCCTTCCATCTTAGGTAAGCCCCAAGATTGAGTTAATAATAATGACAAAAGAGATAAGAGATTGTCATGGATTCTATTGAGGTGGCTGCTTAATATTCTTCTTGAAGCCCAATTTAATTGATGATTTTAAAAAAAAAAATGATATGCTTTGAGTGTGTCTGGAAATAAATACTAACACATTGTTGATATAAACCAAAGGTGGATGCACTAGACCTATAAATGTCAATGAAAATTTACAAATGTGTTATCCTACTTACTAAACAATGTTTTTTTCATGTTGATAGATTGACCTAAGGTGATATATTTATATACAAATAACTCTAGATGTATAATTAAAACTTTGTATTTCCACACTAATAGGTAATAATCAAATTCTAAGATTGTTGGCCTAGGAAATAAATATTTTGAATTTTGGAAATAGGGGATGAGGTTATGTATCTATAGAACAAAATCATAATTACAATCCAATCCAAGATAAGCAAGCTAATAGAAATTAGGTTAGACAATTTATAAATAGATAAATGTGACATAACTAAGTATTGAAATATATTTTAGTGAATATGCTAGCATTGTCAAAATATATTTGAATTTCTGCTCCTCTATAGCTCGATGAATCAGCCTGGAGGGGGGCCCATTGGAGCTCCCCCACCAAATCAATCTTCTCTTTCCCATAATAGCATTGTTTCTCCGACTGGGAGGACCAAAAACTCACCGTGCAGTTTATATATTCCATCACCTGGGGGTTTGAACAACCCTATTTTTTCTCCTGGGGGCAAGGACAGTTTGTGCTTTGTTGACCAAGCAGCCTCCTATGTGGAAAATATTGTAGGAGGTAAAATCTTGACAAAGACACCTCAGAAGTCTGTGTTGACCTTTTGTACCATTGTGGGGGATGAAGTGGACATCCTAGATGCAATCTTGAACAATTATTTGGAGGGTTTGAAGTTGTCTTTGGTGGGGAAGTTCTTTGTTGGATGACCCAATATAGACCAGGTACGAAAATGGGCCCCTGACACTTGGACACTCTAAGGCAATGTTTCTATAAGTGCCATTACCAAGGGTTTTTTTTGTTTACCTTTATTATCCTTGATGATACGTTAAAGGTTCTCACGGGTGGACCATGGGTCTTTGATAGAAGTTTTAAAAATATTTTGTCTTTATGCAAGTGGAAACCAGGGTATGATGCCTCTACAAATTTGGGGAAAGTTTCCCCTACCTAGGTTAGGCTCCCTAGGTTGCCACTAGATTTCTATCATCAAAAGGTTTTTAAGGGGATCATAGACTCCTTTGGTTCTTTGGTCACTATTGACAAAGTTACTTTTCTTAAATCTAGATTGGTTTATGCAAGAATATGTGTGAATGTGGAGGTTAACACAGTTCTACCCACTTCTATTACTTTAAAATATAAGTTTGGTAAATGGGTTCAGCCATTAGAATATGAGAGAGCCACAGTGTTCTATCAAGGGTGTAATAAATTCAGGCATTTACAAGATTCTTGCAACAAAGCTCCTCTTGAACCAAAGATACACCAAATCAAGACACAAATGAATGCTCCTTTGAAGAATATGACCTTGATGAGAATATCAAAGGAATCTAAAACCTCAACACCCAATAAAGAATTGTTACTCACAAAAAAAGCCTTGGACCCTTATCAAGGAAATAATGAGGAAGACCCAACCCCAAAAAAGGATGCTTCAAAAGAAATCTAGAAAGGTTGTTTTCAGAGGCTTCCAAGGAACCATCCACCCCGCCTTGCTTAGAGAAAATGTTGGATTTAGAAAAAGGATTGGGAAACAACGGAATTGCTTCACCTCCAAACTCTGAGGAAGAACAAAAAAATGAGCATAAGCCAAAAGGAAAATTTATTGACTCCAACCCATGAACCCCCTGAACCAAACTTGGGGGAGGAACACACACCAGAAAGCAAAGATGAAAAAGGATGGATAAACACCAAATCATGAAAAAAGAAAAAACTAGATGTAGGGGGAAATAACAAAATAGGTAGACCCCAATCAAAGGAAACAAGAATCAAAGAAACAACAAGAGATGTGGCAAAAGAGAAACAAAAAACCCTTGATTCCTTGGCTAGGAACAAATCAAAAAGGAAGGGAGTACAACCTCCCACCTAGGGTAGTATCAGCCTAGTACTGCTCTCCTATTCTTTGAACTTATGAGGATACTATCTTGGAATGTTAGGGGTCTAAATGGCCCCTATAAACAACATGTGCTAAAGGCTTGCTTAGCTGAGGTGAAACCTGATATCCTTTTGATCCAGGAAACTAAAATGAAAAAGGAAAGTTTTGAGAAAACACTAAAGTGGCTTTGGTTGGGAGCTAGTTTTGAAGTAAATGATGTGGAAGGTACCTCTAGATGGATTGCTACTTGCTAGAACTCTTCGAGGTTTGGTGGAAAGTTGAAATTCAAGAATAAGAATAGTCTCTTAGTTAATATGGAGGATGTATATTCTTCCATCAATTGGAATATGGGCAATATCTATGGCCCCAAATCAATATTAGATAGGCTGGAGCTATGGAATACGCTAGAACGAGTAATTCAAAACAACAAAGATGGACTATGGATGCTTAGAGGATATTTCAACTCCCTATTGTACCCATCTGAAAAAAAGGAGGTTTAACTGATTACTCAGATAGTATGATTGACCTCTCAAGATTTCTTGATTTAGTTGGATTAATGGACATCCCTCTAACAGGATCTCTCTTTACTTGGTCAAATAGAAGGCAGGGCAATCAACTTATCCAAGTCAAACTGGACAAATTTTTTATCTCCTCTAACTAGAGCATAATGCAAAATCTCTCCCTTTCAGCCTCTCCTAGAACAGGGCCTAACCATAATGCACTACTTCTAGAATGGGATGATAGAATGATTAAAAGACCATATCCTTTCAGATATGAAATTTTGTGGTCCCTACACCTATACTTTAAATCTCTAATTGAGGAATGGTGGAATTTACCTTATGATGGTACCCCTATGTTTAGACTAATGCAAAAATTAAAAAGAATTAAAGAAAAGGTCAAGGGGTGGAACAAATACACTTTTGGGAACATCTTTACCACTAAGAAAGACTTGAATTTCAAAATTAAGGAAATCCAAGACCAAATGGTGGCAAGAATTTGTGATGATGAGATCTCCATCAAAGAAAGGGAGTTGAGAGCCCAATGGCACAAAATAAGTAGGGAGGAAATTTTTTGGAAAAAGAAATCTAGGATTCAATGGCTATGGGAAGGAGATAGAAACACTAAGTTTTTTCACCAATCTACTTTGAAGCATAGGGGAAGAAATGGGATCGGATCTCTTACCACCTCTAATGGAATTTGACTTGATGGTGAAGAAGAAATAGCAATGGAGGTTGTTTCCTTCTTTTCAAACTATCCTAAGCTCCCAAAGATCGATAATTTGGAATTAGAAGGGTTTCTACAGGTTATACCCAAAGTTATCATGGAGGAAGACTTGAAAGAACTAACCAAGACTGTTTTGATGAAAGAAGTGAAGGAGGTTTCTTTCTCTTTTGGTGGTTTTAAAGCACCAGGATTAGATGGATTCCCTCCCAAATTCTTTCAAGTATATTGGGATATTGTCTCTATGGACCTCTTTAATGTGGTTAAGGATTTTTTCAGATCAGGAAGACTCTTCAATCAGATGAATACCACCTTTCTAGCCCTACTTCCCAAAACTACTGAGGCTGCTTCAATGAATGATTATAGAACAATAAGTTTATGCAACACCACCTATAATATTTTCTCTAAAATCATAGTAAATAGGTTGAAACTGGTTCTAGGAAAACTAATTATGATTAATCATAAGGGTTTTGTTCAAGGAAGACAAATATTGGATGCAACAATCTACACCCATGAGATATTGCACTTTATGGATTACAGTAAGAAACCAAGTATAGTATTGAAATTAGACATCTCCAAAGCCTATGGTAGGGTTTCCTGGAATTTTTTGTTTATTGTTCTACAAAAAAATTGGCTTCACTAGAAAATTCCTCAATTTGATAAAAACTTGTGTCACTACTCTGAAGTACTCGGTCTTGATTAATGGTATTCCTCATGGTTTATTCTCACTAGGTAGAGGTTTGAGATAGGGGGGCCCTTTGTCTCCATTTTTTTTTTCATTGTGGCTAAAGCTTTAGGTCGAAACATACAAAAATAGCTTAATAATAAAATTCTGAAAGGTTTTTATGTTGCTTCTTCCTTACCCCCTACCTCACATCAACAGTTTGTTGATGATAGAATTCTTATGGGGGAGGCATCTATAGTTGAAGCTAAACAATGGAAAGCTATTCTTGATAAATATGCTAAAATATCAGGCTAGTGTATAAACTACCAAAAAAGAAAAATCTATTTTTTTAGTACTAGCCCGATTATGAAAAAAAAATTCATAAGGATCTTGGGGTGTCAAGAGGCGGAGTTTCCTACTACCTACCTTGGCCTACCTTTATTTTCTCAAAAATCGAACAACTATTAGAAATACATAGTGGAGAAAGTCCAAAAAAAACTGGCTGGTTGGAAAGGAAAATTGTTGAGCTTGGCAGGAAAAATTCAACTCTTAAAGGCTTCTCTATAGAACATACCAATCTATTACCTATCTATGTTTAATATCCCGGTGTATATAGCTGAGAGAATTGAAACAATTCAATGAATATTTTTATGGTCAGGGTTGGAGGAAAAGAAAAGAATGGAACTCATCAAGTGGGAAATGGTTTGTGCCTCAAAGAAAGCAGGAGGGTTGGGAATCAGAAGATTAAAATTGTTCAATAAAGCTCTAGTGGTGAAAATAGGTTGGTTTCTCCTAGAAGGTGAAAAATATTGGGCTCAAATCTTAAGGGCGAAGTATCTAAAGAATAAGGAAGCTAGTTGTTTTATTAGGAAGAAGGAGCTTCTATATGGATCAATGTTTTGGAATAATCTTCTTAAGACAAGGGGAATCCTGACTAGAGGAGCTAAAATGAGGGTCGGGAATGGGCTAAGTACTAATTTTTGGGAAGACACCTAGTCCACATAGACCCATTTGTCAGCTTCTGAAGGCCTCTAACAAATCAGAATTAAACTGAAAAGAGGTATTGGCAAAAAATTCTCTAACTACTTAGTTCGGGAAAGGTTGAGAGCCAGGTGGATAGGCTTCAAAGATTACCTGAAGCGTGTTGCTCTAAGGGGAAGTAGACACCAAAATTGGGATGCTGCTTTAGAATTGCTTATGAATCAAATTGGAAATCCCGATCTCTTCTCAAGAAATAGAAAGGATGAATGGATCTGGACAAAAAATGCTACTGGTAGGTTCTCTGTAAAATCTTCCTATGAATCCATGATCCAACAAACTCAAAATTTGGGATCTTTTAGTTGGCTCAAGGTATGGGGGAAGAATTTAATCCTGAAAATTAACTATTTTTGGTGGACGACTATACATGGTAAGATCATTACTATAGACAACCTAAAGAAAAGAGGCTAGTATCTAGTCAATAAATGTAGTCTTTGTAATGAATAAGAAGAAACTAGCATACATTTGTTCTTTCAATGTTCTTATGCTCAAGAAGTCTAGGCTTTTTTTCTCAAGATTTTGAAGGTGGACTGGGTTTTCTTGGCTAATGTTCAAATGTTTGTGGAAGGATGGAGTTTTTGTCCTTACTCTCATAATATTATCATTAATCTATGGGGACAAGTTCCCACATTTTTGGCTTGGGGCTTGTGGAAAGAAAGAAACAATAGGGTGTTTAGAGATACAACCAGGAGTAGTAAGGAGCTATGTCTGACTGTAAAAAGAAAAATTCAAGAAAACTTGGAAATTTGTTCGTATAACCAAGATAAGAAATTGCCAACACATCAAGAGTTAAGCATAAAACAACAATGGGGGATCTCCCATGGCTGAAACAATACAAATTGGGGAAAATAACTTATCAAAAAGAATATTGTTTGGATTCCCCCAGATCCAGGATGGGTGAAATGCAACTTTGATGGTTGCTCAAAAGGGAATCCGAGATAGGCTGTTGTTGGTGGAGTGATCAGGGATGATAAAGGCATCTATCTGACAAGATGCAACAAGGGCTTAGAAACATGAACAAACAAGTTCGCCGAAGCTTATGCTATTTGGATTGGAGTTAGTTAAGCATAAAACAACAATGGGGGATCTCACATGACTTAAACAATATAAATTGGGTAAAACAACTTATCAAAAAGAATATTGTTTAGATTCCCCCGGATCCAGGATGGGTGAAATGCAACTTTAATGGTTGCTCAAAAGGGAATATGGGATAGGCTGCTGCTAGTGGAGTGATCAAGGATGATAAAGACACCTAACTAGCAGGATACAACAAGGGCTTAGGAACAAGAGTGAACAACTTCGTCGAAGCTTATGTTGTTTGGATTGGAGTCAATTATCTCAGAGAGAAGGGTTATAGTAAGGTGATTATAGAAGGAGACTCAAAGCTAATCATTGACTATCTTAACAACACGGCTAAAATTCCATGGGAAATCAAAGATTTATTGGAAGATTGTAAAAGCATGATACAAGATATTCAATATTATAAAATACGCCATTCCTTTAGGGAAGGTAATAAGGTCGCGGATGCTATGGAAAACCTAGGTGTTAATCAGGAAATTTTAAATTTCTAGGATTTCTCTAATTTTCCTAACCAAATTAAAGAAATTCTTACTGCAGACAGACTTGGTGGGAGAAATATTCAAATAAGGGGTTATGATGACATGAATGATAATGATTAAAAAGGGTGATGGGTCGAGGTGTCCAACGAAGATGTGGACCCCATGGATGCATGATGGCAAGCTGACTGGATGAAGGAGGAAGCACATTGTTAGAGGATTTCCAAGTCTCGATGAAATGAAAGGCCAAAGATGGAAAGGACAACTAGGCTACAGAGCATCGTACCTTGACAAGAAAGGCTTAATTAAGAAAATAAACTGGATGAGAAAATATCCTAAGTTCGATCTTCAAAATGATAGATGGACTCGTGTTTGCAGCAAAGACAAAAGAAGTAATAAAATAGGTGTAATCATTACTAGAAAGGGATGCAGAGTTGTCACTCTCAATAATGATGATATCTGAAAAGGTGATAACCGAGGTATTAGTTCTTTAATGCATTGCAGAAAAAACCCTAAGTCATTTATGTTTCAAATGAGTAGCCATAGAGTCACCACTAGAACTGAACTTTTAGAATTTCCTGTCCCCAGTGTTGAGAACATCAAAGGACACAGAAGCAAATTCCTTCTCATCCCTAAGAATTACCATAGCCAAGAAAACACCATGGGACGCCCTAGGAAGTGAATTTAACCCCACAAATATGAGTCACTCTGCAACAATGAGGAGCTTTGGGGTCTTTTTGAGAGGGCAGGTTTCACCCCATACTTTGCAATAATGGAAGGATATAATGAAAAACTAAGCTACAAGTTTGCAATGCATGGAGGGATGGCGAAGTTAATATGGGTGAAATTCAATTTAAAATGGATGCGAAGCTAATTGCACATGCGATGAGACTGGCATACGAGGGACTGAAGGTGGCCAAGGTTAGTAATGGTAAGTATCAAGATTACATTGAGAAGTTCTTTGAAGAAGAAGAAAAAGCTGAAAGATTTCAAAATGGCTACTCTAGGATTAAGCTTCCACCCCCATATCATAATGTTTGTTTCATTGTAATGAAGTATTATACCCTTGAGGGGTACTTCCAGTCTGTCCATGGGTATCATTTCCCCATTCTCAATCACATAAGACATCTTCAAAAGATTAACCTTCTATTCTTTTTATTCTCTTCCTTGAGCCAGAGTTTAACACATGGACCCAACCCACTGTTACATCAGGGACTTATAAGAGCCATCTGCAAATTTGTGTTGGCCAAGACTCCATAGAGAAACCTAGCCCCCAAATTGCTTGAAAACCCCAAGCCACAAAGCTCTGTGAAAATTAAGCTTATTGAATACCAACCCCATTCCCCAGCCAAAAAACCTAGTAAGAAGTCTTCTAACCCTGATGATTCGGTGTGGAAGGATCTGCAAATGGTTATACCAAAAAAAAGAAGGGATGTTTCTATGGACTTGGGGGCTAAAAAGAAGAGGAAAATGATTATTCATGAACTGGGGGAAGAGGCAGACACAATCACTCTACCTGATGACAATGAGATGGAATGCTCAAATCCGATCAGTAGAAGGTCTAAGAGATTGGAAATGGCAGCTTCAAAGGGGCAAGAAAGTAGTAAAAATTCATAGAGCCCAGAGGAAAAGAGTACCCACAACCCACAAAAAAGCAAAGATAAGAAAGCGGGGGAGGATAATGATTCTTCCACAAAGAAGATCCCTGATATTCTGGGTGGTGATTCGTTTGAGGAGGAAGATTTAGATTCATAAAGTGTTGGTGGCAATGGTAATTAAGACAAGGAAGAGGAGTTGCAACAAGAGGTGGCCCAGGAGGAGGAAGAAGACAAAGTCATGGATAACCAAGAGAGGATGGAAACAAAAGATCAGGAGGAAGAAAATGTCGAGGACAATGGTAATGATAGAATTAAAAGATTGGAGGAAAGACTACAAGTTTTGGAAAAAGGGATACAAGAGAAGGACGAGGACAACAAAATTCAAGCTCTTGAAAAAGTTGTTAAGAGAAAAGTCAAGGATGGTGGTAATATAATTAGATTGGAGGAAAGACTGCAAGTTTTAGAGAAAGGGATGCAAGAGTAGGATAAGGGTAGTAGAATCCAAGCTCTAGAAAAAGCAATTAAGAGTTTATGCTCGGTGGTTGGTGTTGTCATGAAGAGGGATATAATGGCTACGGTATCAGGTATGGATAAAATTAAAAAGAAGCAAAAGAAAAAAGTGATGAGAGAGGGTGTGGATTTTTCTGGGAAGATGGAGCTGAGGAATAGTGGACAACACAATTGAGGACATGTTGATCACCTGGAAGCTGATTGAGGAAGCATAACTATGGTGCTTCATTTTGTTGTTATGTTCTTTTTGTTTTGATGGTTTATTTTGGTGCTTTTTCTGGGGATGATAAAACTGTTAATGTTCGTTGGTGCCTAAACTTAATGTTTGTAATGCTGCTTGTACTTCTAGTTTTAGTATGGACTCTAAGTTAGATATTAATAGGTATTATAGGTTAAATGGGAGGGATGCTACTTGTGATAGGTTAAACTATTTTGCTACTTCTGATAGAACTGCTATGTTTGATCATAAGGATATTGGTTAAGCTTTTTGCTTGTGGGAGGGGGGAAGTTTGGTGGGCTTCCTTTTTTTGTTGTTTCTTTCCACTTGTTGTTCTTCTAATGTTGTACTAAATTGTTCGGGTCAGGGCCCTTTCCCTACTTAACCAGTCAAAAACATAAATTAAAATTAAAATATAAAATATATATTTTTTATCCTCTATAATAATATTTAATAAATCACTTTTTCTCATAATATTTATTAAAACCATAAAATTATAAACAAAGATGTGATCTCAAGCCTTATAACACCCTCAAATCTAATATAAGAATAATTTTAAAACCTAACTCGTGCTATATTTTTTAGTATGCTAGAGTAAATAAATAAATTTAATCTCTCATATAAATATTTTAGGTAAATTATTAATCCATAATGAATAATAAATAAATTTAGGATAAAGGGATTTTTTAAATTTGGTAAACTTGGGTTTTTGGTCTAGTTTGAGTCTACAAGAACCACTTACAAGGGGACCTATTCCCAAAGACTTTGTTATTGAGACCACTATTGGGGACTTTGATTCCCAAGGCATTATCACCATGTTCAAATCCATGAGCTCAACAATTTTGTGTAAGCACATAATTTGCAAGATTTATGGTCCAATAAGGGTTTGAACCTTGGTGGTCACCACAATAATGTTATGATTTGACCAGTACACCACACCCTTATCAACAAATAAACAGATGATTCGTTAATATGTCAAAACATTAGAATCTCTTAGACGTATACTTTGAAATTAAGTAAATCACTATTTACTATTCCAGTATCTATTAGAATCATCATTGTAAAATTTATCTTTATGAATGAGGAACTTAACCCTGTACATGAATATGAACTTCACTAATTTCACCATCTATACTTTGTTTGCATCAATAAATGTGACTTTTATTTGAAGAGAAGTTGTATCTATGGACATCATTGATGAGCTTATTAGATATGAAGATTCTTCTTTTGTCAAATACCCAACAAAAAGATTAATATTAAAAATAACATATAATCATATAATACACATAGTTATCAATATAAATAAATAATATTCATAATAACATTATGAGACTTGTAAAGACATTTTCAAATATGAAATAATGAATAAGGATTATTTTTTTTAAATCATTTTTTTATTCATTTGTTGTATGCTTGAATCCTTATAATAATTTATAAAGATAAAGATCCAACATAGACATGGTTGAAAAACTTTATACTAAAAATAAATATTTATTAAAATATTGGTAGGAGTTCTCATAATTATTTCCTATCATTAATTTCAAAAAGTGAGAAAAGATAAGGATCACTCAAATATATTATTGAATTTTTTAATAAGTTTAAATATGGTTAAAAGTCGGCTAGAAATAATTTCAAACATAAGTCAAATATTTGAAAATAAAAGAATATATTTAAGTACTCATTTATCATGAGTGGAATGAAAGAATTAATAGTAATCTCATGTACGAGGACGTTCTATTAAAGAAGCTTCAGATTTTTACTCGTATAAAAATAAGGGTAATGAAAAGAAATTTCAAAGGTTCTATGTTAAAACTCTCTTATTAAAAGAGTATTGGTGGTTTTATTTTGTCTTTTTGTGTTGGGTGTCACAATATTTTGTTCAAATGGGGAAATTTGTCTTGTTGGGAAGGCATAATTTATTTATATTTTATATTTTAAAGAAGACATAAAGAAAGTGCAATGATCAATTGAAGGGAAAGGAGACCAACTGATATAATATTTGAGAATGTTATTAAGAGATATTACTGTTTTGAAAAGTCTTTTTTTGATGTGGAGAATGATCACGAGGTGGTGAAGGAATTATATGAGAATTAATATATAGAATATTATTTCAATCATTTAAAAAGGTTTAAAGATGGGTCAATTTTAAAGCTATTTTGTTTGTTTGCGCTTGGATCTATTAAACATATTGAATATAATTGGAGATCTAGAGGAAGTGAATAAATGATTGTCAATTGAATTATTAACAAATATAGCGTTTTCTAGTTGCTTTGCCAAAATAAAGTTCTTACTATTAATAACCTTTTGAAAAGGGGTTTTATGATGCCTAACATATGTTTTCTTTGTGAGGAGGTTGCGGAGGATGCGTACCATATTCTGGTTGGTTGTAGGTATGTGGTGGATGTTTGGGTCCATGTGCTATCTCTCTAAAACTTGAGTTGGGTCTTCCCTTCTTCTATTGGGGATCTTTGGTCTCAATGGTTTGTCTCATCTTTTAATCCATCCCTAGCCTTCCTTTGGTCTCTCATTTTGCCTCATGTGGCTTGGGGTATTTGGTTGGAAAGAAATAACAGAATTTTTAGGGATGTTTCTCTTCCCCCTATCAGGCTTTCTTTTAAGATTTTTGCTTCCATCAAAGAAAATTTTCTCTCAGAGGTGACTTTTCCGAATGGGCCTAAAGTTATTGTCACTGCTTGTGAATCTCTTGTCTCCCAGAATTGGAACCTTCCCTGTGATATTTCCCTTCCCTTGAAGAAAGGTAAGTATTCTAGGAAGGATGTTGTTTGGCAAGCTCCTCCCTTTGATTGCGTAAAGTCAATTTTGATGGAGCTAAAAAAAGGGAATCTGAGACCTACTGGTTGTGGGGGAGTGTTGTGTGACTCTAATGGTAGGTTTTTTTTTCCGTGGTAGCACTCCCTTTGGGAACCCAAACAAACCACTTTGTGGAAGCATCAACTACCTATAATGGTCTACAACTTTCTCAGTCTAAAGGGTTTAGGAAGGTTTGGCTTGAAGGTGATTCGTTAAATGTCATAAATTGCCTTAAAAATATTAATCCCCCTTGTTGGTTTATTGAATCCATTATTATTGATGCTATGACTATATTGAATACCTTTCAACAATGTTTTATCTCTCATATTTATCATGAGGGTAATGGTTTAGCAGACAAGTTTGCTAATTTTGGGGTCCTTGAGCTTAGAGTGTGGGATAGGTTAGATCCCCTTCCCATTGATATTCAATCTATTGTAAATCATGAAATGTAGACTATTCTTTATGATTATTTTATGTCACATGTTTATTCATATGTGTAATATCATGTCACAGTGTGCTTATTTTGAGGTGAGCTTGATTCTAATTAATGATTTTGTAGTAGTCCAAAAAGAGATGCATTTAAAGTTTATGATGATATTGTAGACATGTAAAATTTCCCTAACACTTATCAGACGTCCTAAATGACATTTTCTCATCATCGACATCATTATCATTGAATATCACTGCATTTTACTTCAATTGCATCAAAAACCCTAAATTTTCTCTATTAATTAAATAATATTACATTATTTAATTAATTCACTTTTTCATCATTTTTGACTAATTAAATAAATTTCATTTATTTAAAATGGTCCTAATCTAACTTTATTCCTCTTGATTAATTAAATAACATCAATTATGTAATTATGTCGCTAATTCACTTTATTCCCCTATGTCAATTAAATTATTAAAGCATAATAGTTTAATTAAATCACTTTCCCCTAAACATGAATAATTGAATAAATTATTCAAAAAATCATAAAAAGGTCAAATCAAACAAATACAACTTTGTTTACAAAACTCAAACTTTATTTGCACGTTCAACTCAAAAAGATTAATTAATTAAATCAATTAATTAATTATCCTCACCCACATTCATGATTGAGCAAATTACGATCCCTCGATTGCTCACTTTATTCTCTAACTAATCCATCCATTCTTAATTGATTCAATCCATTCTTCAATTCCACATATTATGTAATCTATTTCCTCAATCTCACTCAACACTCAAAATGATTTCTTCAATCACATTGATTACGTTTAATCAAAATGTACTGATTATTCCCATCTAAATCCTCTCAATGGTTTTGAACCATTGATTAGGATATTCTACTATGTGATCTTGAGCATTCATTTTGAAACACAAATTCTATATAACAACCATCTTTCTTCTAAAAAATGATCAGAGAATCAATATCATTTGCATGAAGAAGTAATGTAGAAATCTTAATCAACATTTTGACAAATCTTTACACACATCTTCGATCAACACACACATGACTTTGGAGCTTTTGCACGCACAATGGAGGCTTCGCATTGATACGAAAAACCCAACATATTCATGAACACACTCCAACACAAGATGGTAATTCTACGTTTATTGAATTCATTTTGTGTTTGTCTCTTTTGATTGCATCATTTGAATTTATTCTTCATAGTTTCATTTTGTGAGTAATGGGCATGAATCTTGATTTTTATTTTGAGTTAGATTAGTTTTAATTCAATTAATTTATCTTATCGCATCATCCAATTTCCCCCTTACACATTCTAGCATGCCCAGTGGGACCACGATCCTTAGCACTAACCATTTTATGAGCAAATTTTGATGTTATGAGTTTCATAAGCGTACTGAAAAAAAAAATCACACAGAAGCTACAAGAACTTCACACACTTGATTTCACATTTCTGCCACACCTAACATTTTTTTGGCTTTTTTTGACATTTCTTGTGCTTTTGCAAAAATCATAGGGGAACAATTGATTTTTTCAGCCGCTTCCGCTTAAAAACAGAGGTCGCTTTTGAGTTTTTCATTCGCACTTGCTTTTTTGATAGGGCCGCTTCTGCTAATTTTTTTTCACTTTTTCTCTATAAAACTTTTATCTGAAATCAACAAGTCACATTTTCAATTTCTAACACTAACGGTCATTTGATTTGGATGTTTGGCAAGTGCTAACATTGTTTGTGTAGGATTTTCAAAAGCATGGCATAGTTTTATTCAAGAAATGACTAACACATTTATTGTAGAGAAGGCGAATAGTTGAAGCTTTTAATTTTTCAAAACTATCATAGTTAGAAAACTTTAATTTTGTGTAATAAAAATAACCCCACAAATGAGCATTTCAATTTGGTGCTCTAAAATGAACTTTTTCAAAGCTTTCATAGTTAGAAAACTTTGATTTGGTGCAGTAAAAAGAACCACACAAACACACATTTCAATCGGTGCTCTAAAACAAACTTTACAAAGCTTTCTAGCTTACAAAAATTCAATTGGTGCTCTAAAACAAACTATTCAAAGCTTTCTATCTTACAAAATTTCAATTGGTGCTCTAAAAATAAACTTTTTCAAAATTTTCATAGTTTAGGAGCACACTTTAATTTTGGTGCTTATTAAAAAAAATGATCAAATGCTTTCATTTCGTTGATGAACACATAGTTTTCTTTTGTTGACCATTAAGACAAGGTTTTAGAAAACATTTTGGTTGGTGCTTAAAATGAACAAATCAAATTTTTGTCTTGCACATTGCTATCTCTTTGTCTGAAATCAAGAATATTTCATTTTGGTGCACATAAAAAAGAACAAAATTGCTATCTTGTACACACTTTTATTTTTGTTTTACTTTATTTTTATTTTTATTTTCTTTATTTTTTCATTCTTTTGGACTTAAAAAAAACATTGTGATGAAGTGTATACTATGTATTTCACATTTGGAAAACTAGGTGTCTATCCTCTCCCCTCATGCCTTTCGGCGATCTTGGGTGATGAAAAGAATCTTGAGTTTCACACTTTGTTTACATTTCAAAGCATACCTTTAGAGGGCCTACCTCCCGATTTGTGAGAGGGAACGACCCAAGTAGGACTTTTGTTTTGGTCTGCTATATAAATAACTGTGGATGTGATGAATTCATCAACCACTTGGTGTAGATATTCTATACCAAAAAAATTATCCCCTAGTATCTGTGAGATACGTAAAAAATTGCAAGGGCTAGGAAGCCTCTTAATTGAGTGAATCACTGCATGTAAACCAATAAAAAATACCAAAACATGACTAAGAACCAATTTTGTAGAATCCACCCCCTTTCAATCAAAAACATTCTTTGAAGTGGTGCATCAGAACTTTGATTCCGAGAAGCTACTTACCAAGTCCGACTTATGGTTGAGCTTAAAAACCTCTCCATTCATTGCATGTAAAATCATCCCTTCGGGGCATGAGGTAAGCCCACCTAAAAGGAAGTGTCTATCCCTAAGGTGCAAATTGTCTTCACAAAATTACCAAATCTATTTGGTTAGTTTGAAACATCAAACATTGTGCTTGAATTAAAATGAACACATCAAAACAAGCATTTAACATGGTTCTCAAACATCAAACCCTTTGAACTTAGTGTGAATACTTAGAAAAGAGCCCTATGTTTTCAATCCCTAAAATATATCTTAAACAAATATCTTTGAAGGTTTCCAAATGTTTAGGCTCACATTTCAAGTCACATTAAGGAAAAAGTAAACATTGGAAACTATAACTTTAGCATTCCAACTTCCATGAACATTGAGCTTTTGTGGAAAGAAACGCGCTTAAAGTTGTAGACATTTTTAGGGTTAAATAGTTTTGATTGATGTCTTGTGATATCACTTGCCAAAATCTCAAATCAAACCAAAAAAAACCTTCAAATCTACAAATTTATCCAATGTTGTTGCCAAACTCAGAAACTAGAAAAAAAATCTGCATAGAGTACCGCTTTTGTTGCTGTCTCTATTGCACCTGACCAAAAACTGGCCACACTTGCCAAAAATCTACCTCTTTTTCTCTCTATTTATGATAGTTACTGGTGAAAATTTACCACTTTTGAAAATTTGAGTGCACTTGACTAAAAACTAGCCACATTTGACCTTTTTGTGCTGCAATTGACTAAATATTTGAAACGCGGTTGACTACAAACTAGCTGCTTTTGACCAAAAAGCTTTCTTTTTCCTGTGCAATTCACCAATTTGAAAAACTTGACATAGAGGCCACACTTGAAAAATATTACTACATTTTCTTTTCTAATATGAGCACACTTAACCATAATCTGGTCGTAGTTGACTTTTTCAGTCACCTTTGCTTCAAAACTATCGCTTTTGCTCTATTTCCTAGTAAAAATTAGAAAACCAATCCAAAACTGGTTACAAATTGTTTGAGAACAAAATAATTAGACTCCCAATATGTGTCATGATCAGTCCATCATCCATTTGCAAAATTCAACACCTCATCCTACTTTTAGAAATCAAAATTAAAAAAAAACTTGGATCATTCTTTCACTTACACTTCTAAGATATCAACATTTGCTTGAACATCAAGGCTAGTTCAATTAAATTTCCCACAACATATCCTCTAGAAAAAGAAGTGAAATATCAATCCAAGGCTTTCAACATTTGGAGTTCCAAAAATAGTGTTATCCAAAACATCACTCAAACCTTAGGGTCTTGAGAATCACAACAACCATATCAAAACACCAACATTTTCATCATTGCACCTTATGACCATTTGACATCTGATTGGTCCAATTCAACAATTGAACCTTATGCCAGCTATCATACAACCAAACTTTGAGCTAATTGAAGGAGAACAAATAGACATAATCAGTAGTTTGAGGAGCTTCATTTCAAGACAAAGGAAACACCAAACCGGTGGAGAAACACAAAAGGCATGCTAGAAAAACAAGAGAAAAGAGTTGATCTTGCAGTTGGAAGGCTTGTATTAACACCTCCTGCATGGCAATAGGTATCCTCTTTTCAAAAATAGAAAATCCCAAATACAAATGCAATTTCATTTCCTCAAAAATAGATAATCCCAAAAACAAAGCATTTTTTCATTACATAGTTAGAAGTCACCAAACGTTCACAAAATCTTGGCACTTGTTTATGAAAATTACAATATCACAACATAGAAAAAATATGGAAGAAAACAAAAGAAATGTTAGTATGCCCCAAACAAACACCACTAATGATGAAAGTGGTCCATGGGGCTATAGTCCAAGTGACCTTGAAACACCTGAAAAGAGACCCACATTCAAAGCAACAACAAACCAATCACCTAGTGAGGAAGAAGTGATCCATAGACAACAAGAATCCATGGATAGATCAAAACAAAATCCCAAAGATATGGTCATAGAGGAGGTGGATAGTGAGGAAGAAAGAAATGATGAAGAATTATTTCAACATTTTAACAATCCTAAGGTGCTCAAACTAATGGAAAAACTCCTAAGAAAGGATCCAAATACTTCTTCAAGTTAGCACAAAGTGGTGCTAAGTTGCCTATAGAATTCAATGTAGAAGGTCTCAAAGATCCTCACCTCATTCCCTTAGGATATAACTTATTTGTGAGAGAAATACCAAAACCATTGGAGATTCCAAACATGCCACCAGTCTTCTCGAAAGGTAATGATCAACCAATGGAAAATACTTTGTATAAAAAACCATCCCAAATTGAACAAGCGGCAATGGCCCAACAATATCAAGGAGGTCCATCTCAATATGTACCACAAGGTAACAATCCACCAACAGGACAATACATGACCCAACACACCTCATATATTGACACTTCCCAAAATGTATAAAATCAACAAGGGAAATTCCCACAACAGTACCATCAATAAGGTGGGTCATATGGTCCCCTTCCCAATCAACAATACTAACAACAAGGTGTGCCATAGGGTACCCTTTCCAATCAACAAGGTGGGTCATATGGTCCCCTTTCCAATCAATACTACCAACAACAAGGTGTGTCATAGGGTACCCAAGTTCCAATCAACAAGGTGGGCCACATGGTCTCCTTCCTAGTCAATAGTACCAACAACAAGGTGTGTTGTAGGGTACCCTTTCCAATCAAAAAGGTGGGCCACATGGTCCCCTTCCCAATCAACAGTACCAACAACAAGGTTTGCCACATGGTACCCTTCACAGTTTGTCCCATCAACAAGGTGTCCCACCAATGCACTATCAAGGTAACTTTCAAAATAGTTTGCCCCAACAACAAGGTGTGCCACAAGGTAACCTTCCCAATTCATCCAATCAACAAGGTGTCTCACCAACACATTATCAAGGTAACCTTCAATACAGTTCATCCCAACAACAAGGAACTAACCCTCCTTCCATTCAACAAGGAGCTAACCCTCCTTACATTCAACAAGGAGCTAACTCATCTTACATTCAACAAGGAGCTAACCCTCCTTACATTCAACAAGGAACTAACCCTCCTTTCACACAACAAGGACCTAACCCTCCTTTTTCATAGCAAGGATTTAATTATCCTTCCACCCAACATGGTCACCAAGGTCCTGTACCTCCACAATACCCAACCTATGACCAAAACATGGTAGGAAAACAAGGTTACTACACACAGGATCCACAAACAAATGTACCAAAAATAAAGGTAGACATACAACTACATGCCATGAATCAAAGATAATCAAATATGCAGGTAGGAAAACCCAATAATACTTACACCCTTCAAGATATATGTCCATTTCCTTTTGATCGTTCCATTACTATGCTTCCTTTTCCAAAAAACTTTGAAATACTAATGTTTGACAAGTACAAAGGGAAAGGAGACCCAATAGAACACATATGTGATTTCTCAGTATCATGCACGGAAGTCCAAAACAACAATGCTTATCTAATGAGGCTCTTTCCATGTAGCCTTACTGGTCATTCTATGGTGTGGTTCTCCCATCTACCCCTAGGAATTAGAAGTTTTGATGAACTGACTACCAAATTCGTAAACCACTTCTCATTCAATATAGAACAAGACGTCACCATCACAGATCTATACAAGATTAAACAGAGTCAAGGAGAATCATTCACCTCCTACCTTCAACAATGGAGACATAAAGCTAGTCAATACAAGTTGCCTATTCCTGACAAGGAACTGGTAGACATATTTGTTTCCAATGTCCAAGCAGAAGTCAACTACCAACTCACCATGTTGTGTCCCGCAAAATTTGAAGAAACGATTGAGAAGGGACTACACATATAAAGGGCTCTCATAGCAAGGGGAGTGTTTAAACTAAACAACTCAAGGGATAATTCTTCTAATTCAAATGAGAAACCTAAGATTTGGGCCAAGAACAAAAATGTCACCAATGATAGGGTAGTTGATGCTAGAGCTGTGTGGAATTTACAAAATCCTAAAACACCTCAAATTGCACAAACAAGCTATGCTCCTAATAATGCACAAAACAGTCAACTTACCTATCACCAAAATAATCATGAGGTCAACCAACAGATAAATTAGGGAGGGAAATAGAGGAAATACGATCAACCAAGAAGGAAGTTCATTGGATTAGGAAAGCCACTTGATATGGTCATTCACAAACTAGTACAAAAAAACATCATCAAGGTCAATTGATTGCCCAAACTATGAGGAGCCAAGCTTCGACACACCATGGTACAATGAGGACTTATGCAAGTTCCACAAAATAAAAGGAAATACAAAAAAAAACTACATGAGACTCAAGCACATAATATAAGATTTGATTGAAAAGGGAGAAGTGGATGTCAAACATCATCCTAGAAACAAAGACCTCAAGATATACACAAATCCAATTCCGAACCATGCCAAGAATAATGACAAAGGAAAGGACCAAGACTATCACAATGCTAACTACACTTATGGTGACACAGTTCTAGGCACCCTCTCTCAAGCAGATGACACTAGGGTAAATGTAGTGACTATATGAGGTAGGGACACCAAATGTAACATAACTACCCATCAGATAAAAGTTACAATAGAAGGAGCCCCACCTAAACCCATAGCTAAGTCATCAAATGAATACATTATTGTGGAATAGCTAAAGAAGACTCTTTCCTTGATCTCAATCCTAGAACTGCTAAAATTATCACCCACACATAGGGAGATACTCGAAAAAGCATTAGAAGCATCGGTTCCTAATGACCTCAATCCAGATCAATTTCAAGCCATGGTTGGAAAAATCACAGGAAATCACAATTTAATCTTTTCCAAGAAAGACCTTCCACTGAAGTCATTCCACAACCAAACTCTCTACATAAAGGTTGGTCTCCACAAATACATGGTCAAGAGAGTGTTGATAGATAATGGTGCAAGTCTAAACATCTATACTTTGAAATTTGTGAAACAACTGGGGTATTCAGATGATGTGATAGACAAAGGAAATGGAATTACTATAAGGGCCTATGATGAACTCGAAAGGAATTAAAAAAGGACAATTAGGCTACCAGTGTAGATAAGACCAACCACCATAGAAACCACATGTCAGGTACTTGACCTTGAGTTACTGTATAACCTCATTCTAGGGAAACCTTAGATTCATGCATTACAAGTGGTTCCTTCAACCTTTCACTAGTGTCTAAAGTTTCTTCACGAAGGAAAGGAGGTGACATTATATGTTGATCATGAACCCTTCCACTTTTATGCAAAATTTGAGAAGTATAAAAATATCCAATGTATACCCAACAATGACATATCATTTCATTCATGCTCATATGTTGACCCTTCCACACTACCATCAACCTCAATTAAACCAACATCAAAGGAGCAACCAAAAATTGAAACCAAGGTTCAAGTACTTGACAACGGTAATGGAAATTATCACTTCAATCAAGCATTTTGCATTGGAATGCTTCCACCAACACCCAAGGTTTATAGAGAACTGAAAAAGATCAAATATGTTTCAACAGTAAAAATGATAGCTAAACCCACAATTTTCACCAAGTGGGGAGATATGAAGGATGAAGAGATATTTAAAGAATACTTGTCATTGATGATCTACAAAGAGGACCAAAAGGAGCTAGAACAACCACAACCCCTTCTAATTGAGCCTAGTAGTAAAGGCTATTAGTTAGCTAAAAAAATGGGATATATTGGAACAGGTGGCCTTGGGCTATGCAAACAAGGTAGATGGGATCCCATCATAGTGGAACAAAGAAAGAAAAACATGGGACTAGGTTATGATTCAAAAGATGTGGTTACTCCAAATACTAGACAAACCTCTTTTAAGAAATGAGCACCATCTACTAGCATTAAGAAATTGGATATCTACCACCTTATTGAAAATGAATTACCCGTCGAGGGCTTATTTGAAAACTTTAGCATTGGTCTAGTCCCTATCCAACTTATCAAAACCATTCCTAATGACTATTATTATTTCAAAATAGACTCTAACGAGTATGAATGGGATTCTCCTTCTTTTATCACCTCTAGTGATGATGACCTAGACACCCAATGGGAGAATGATACCAGAGCCATATTAACCATCTTAACAAATTTTGTAATTTTTGCAGACAACGATGATAGCCTACCCCTTTGTTACCCACACTTGATAGATTGGGACCAACAACAACATACACCTATTTTGGATTAATTCCATAACAATGAAGAAATCACATAGTTTATGGGACTTCAAACTGACATACCAACATGAGATCATAAAGTTGTTGCAAGAATGGAAAGAGGAATGAAAGTGTTGTCATTGATGTCAACTGGTCAACTGGTTATCTACTAGTTGTTGTTGACTTTATATGTTGAGCATATTGAGAAAATTTTATTAAAGGAAGATTACAAGTATTCAACTATTGAAGTTGTTGATCTAGTACTTGTTCCTATGTTTGTGAGGATCATATATGTTTGTCAAGCTTGTTGAAGGTTGCTATATATAGATTCTTGGCTATTGGTTCTTTGTGAAGATCTAATTGTGTTCATCAATTGTGAACTATGTTTGTGTTTTGTCTTAGATCCGGGAGAATGTTTATGCTTTGGATTTCTCTTTGATGAAGTCTTTTGGCTTGCAGGTTTAGAGATAAGATGTTCTAATTGCATTGAAGATATTTTTGGTTTCTAGAAGTATCAAGCTTAATCGTTTTATGTGTTTTACTCTGGTTTGGATGAGCATGTGTTAAGCACTATCTTCGAAGTTGATGAAGCGTGTTGGATCTATTATGGGTCCCGGTGAAGCATGTGTTTGGGTTGCCCTCATTCTAATTCCACCCTAGAATGTTTGGCACTGACCTAATTTGAATTTGAAGTTGGATGGCTAACTTTGTATCTTTTCAAGGTTGGAGATAGTATAAATACATAATGAGCTAGCAATGAAAATTGTACACAAGAAAAGAAGGAAGATAAGTGAAAGAGAAAACATGACTTTGATGCTATTCTAAAAGTATGTGAGTTATGTGTGTGGTTGATCAGTGCAAAGCTTAATGTTGAGTTTCTAGATGCAATGAGTAGAAGGAAAACTCTATCATTCATGTAGGTTGATCAGTGATTGTGGTGGAATCCTTTGTTGCATTGGGATTGTTGTCTCTCTATTACAAGTCTTCTTTTTATTCTTTTGTATCTCTGAGTTGTAGCCCTATGGACAGTGAGTGCTTATTGTAGGCAATGAGCCTTATCTCAGGTAGTGAGCCATTTTGTAATTAGTTTTGATATTCTCTATAGTGTGAGTTAATCCTCACTGTGGTTTTTCCCTCATTAGGTTTTCCACATAAATATGGTGTTATTGTGTTTGTGTAAGTAATTTAATGGTTAATCATTTAATCAATTTATGTGTTAGTTTTGGTAATTGAATTGAAGGTTATAATATGTGACAACTGATTCACCCACCCTCTCAATTTTCCTATCCAACAATTGGTATCAGAGCTTGCTTCCTTGGTGAAAAGCTTAACCTCTTGAGGAAGGTCTGGGATGGCTAAAAATATGGTCTTTGATTATCCAAGGTTTGATGGAATTAATTATGGTATCTAGATAGTATTGATGGATGAATATATGGAGTATTGTGGATATGATCTAGAGAAAACTTATAAGAATCCCTACACTCCTCGTGCTAATGATTCAAGTACACCTAAAGAAATCAAAGCACATGAAGTGAATAATAAGGAAAAGTTCATCTTACAAAATAGTTTGGTACATTTCGAGTTGATTAAGGTTCAGAACTTGAAGATAGGTAAGGAAGTCTGGAATGCTTTAGAAAGAGCACACGATGGTGATGAAAGGGTAAAAGAGGAAAAATTACAGAATTTGAAAACACAGTTTGATCTTATACATATGTCTGAAGATGAAAATGTTAAAGCTTATGTAAAGAGATTGGATGAGATAGTGGTTGAAATGCGATCTCTTGGTGCTACTATAGATGAAACCAAGATTGTAAAGAAGATTCTTAGAACTCTTCCTAATTCTTACAGTGAAAAGGTGAGTGCTATTGAGAAGACTATAGATTATAAGACTTGTACTAAGGATTTGTTGCTAGGATTCTTGACATATTATGAGATGAGGAAGCCAAATCTAAGAAGTGGAGGAAAAACAAAGACTTCTTTCAAAGCTACAAAAACTGAAGATCTAAATGAAGAAAAAATTGATGAAATTGAAGCTAACTTTGTAAGAAGAATGAGAAAAGGTTCCAATGAAGATTCGGAATATGAAGATCTAGATGACAATGAATGCTTGTTCCTAGCGATTAAGGATGAACCTACTTCTAATGATTCAAAAAAACAAATAAAGGAAAGTCCTTCGGAGAAGAAGGAGAAGGAGAAAAATGAAGGTACGATTATCTTTGCCCTACATGCTAAAAAAGAAAATAACTTTTGGGTAGTTGATAGTTGTTTCTCACATTACATGAGTGGTGATAAGAGTAATTTTTTGAAACTTGAGATATATGATGCAGGTTTGGTATTGTTTTGAGATGATACAGGTGCTAAAATCTATAGGATAGGTTCAGTAAGTTTTGATGGAAAGCATCATATTGACTATGTTTACTATGTTAAGTTTTTAAGGCATAATTTGTTGAGCATTGGTCAGATGTGTAGAAAAGGATATGATCTTATGTTTAAGGATGAGAAGTGTGAGATCCAGAAAGGATCTAGAACATTGATTGCTAAGGGTGTTGATGGGCAATGCTTTATGATTCAGATAAATGACAGTTGGTTATGGCACAGGAGAATGTGTCACATGAATTTTGATAACTTGGAAAGGATTAGTGTTGTTTAGGCTGTGAGAGATTTATTGTGAATTACAAAGCCTATAAATGCTATCTATAAGAACTGTGAGTTTGGGAAGAAAACAAGAAATCATTACAGATCAAGAGAACAATCTACTACTAGATTACTGGATTTGGTTCATACAGATCTCTATGGTCCTTTGAGAGTGCGAAGTCTACTTAGTGAAAGGTATTTTATGCTTTTAGTTGATGATTATTCTAGATATACATGGGTTACATTTCTAAGAGAGAAATCATATGCATTAGATAGATTCAAGGCATTCAAGGCTATGGTTGAAAATGAAGTGAATTTGAAAATATAATGCTTGAGATCTGACAAAGGTGGAGAATTCACCTCCCATGAGTTTAATATGTTTTGTGAAATGCATGGAATAAAGATATAGTTATCTACTCCAAGAACTCCTCAGTAGAATGAAGTTGTTGAAAGGAAAAATACAATAGTTCAAGAGGCTGCTAGGTCAATGATCACTGAAGTCGGATTACCAAAATTTTACTCGAAAGAAGCTATTCACACAGTTGTATATGTATTCAATCAAGTTCAGGCAAGAGAAAATAGTACAAAGACTCCCTATGAGCTATGGTATAGAAAAATTCCTAAAGTTAAATATTTCAAGGTATTCAAAAGCAAATGCTATATCAAAAGAGATGAGGAAAGTTTGGGAAAGTTTGATACAAGAAGTGATGAAGGAATATTTTTTGGATATTCTACCAAAATCAAGGCGTATAGATGTTTCAATAAAATACTAAGGAAGATTGTAGAAAGCTCGAATGTGAAGGTTGATGAAACAGTGAAGAATTATATTGAACTTGATGGATATGTGTCTGATGAACATGATTGTACAAGAATAGAAGAAACTATCGAAGAATAGGATAAAGATGAGCAGAAAAGATAGAATGAACAAAATGAAGGAGAAGAAGATGCTTAGGTGATGTTCCCTAGGACATTGAAATATGTACAAAGGAATCATTTAGAAAATTAGATTATTGGTGACATGACAAAAGGTGTGTTAACCAGAAGAAAAGTTGTTGTTGAAATAAATTTGTGCTTATTCTTTGAGATTGAGCCGAAATTAGTAAGTGGAGCCTGTAAGGATGAACATTGGAAGGAAGCAATGAAATAACTTTTGTAGATTGAGAAGAATCAAACTTGGGAATTAGTCTGAAGACTAGCAGATAAAAATATCATTGGATTGAAATGGGTGTTCAAAAATAAGTTGAATGAGAATGGGAAAGTTGTCAAAAACATTGAAAGACTTGTGTGTAAAGGCTACTCACAAGTAGAAGGAATAGATTTTCAGGATACTTTTTCCCCCATAGCAAGAATGGAAGCTATAAGGATGTTCTTGGCATTGGCTGCTAATAAAGATTTCAAAGTCTATCAGATGGATGTCAAATAAACATTTTTGAATGGTGAGCTAGAAGAAGAGGTCTACATGGAACAACTAGAATGATTTCAATTAATAGAACAACCGGATATGGTGTGGAAATTGAAGAAAGCTTTATATGGATGGAAGCAAGCTCCTAGAGCCTAGTATCCAAGATTAGATAAGTATTTGAATCAACAAGGATTTAACAAGGGTATGAAAGACAATAATTTGTACTTCGAGATTGAAAATGACAAAATCCTTATTGTAGTTGTATATGTTGATGACATTATCTTTGGAGGCAATGAAAAGATGTGCAAGATGTTTGTAGAAGAGATGGATAAATAATTTGAAATGTCTATGTTTGTGGAGATGAATTTCTTTCTTTGGCTATAGATTAATCAAACGGAGAAAGGAATTTTCATTTCATAGTCCAACTATGTGAGAGAGATGTTGAAGAAGTTTGGGATGGACGGTTCCAAACCAGTAAGTATTCCTATGGTGAAAGGTTGCAAGTTGGTTAAAGATGATGATTCACCTAAGTGATGCAGAGCATCTACCAAAACTAACAAACCAACAAGGGTACTTCAAACCCAAACTCAAACTGAGAAGATCAATTTCAAAATCACCATTGATTCACTTAAACATCCATCAAAAATCTCTTCAATTTCACTTCATGTTATAAAGCATCAATCATCAAACTTGTCACTTAACCTTTATTAGATTCAAAATATAGTTTAGCCATATTCAAGTTGACTGTACCAATATAAAAACCTGATTAGACATACTGAACCATTCAACTCTTTCCATATTCATCACATTTCAACCTATCTCAATAAGGAAAAAAAGGAATTATTCACCCAATCTAGATTCAAAGCTCTCAACATAACTTAAATTACTTTCTTCCACATTACATTAACTGAAACAAGCAACTATCTAATCAGGAAACTCTGTGACCACCCATACATTCAACATGCACCAAATTTGTTATTCTATACAACTCACAATAACAACTAGCCTTTTACAATAACAACATGCACTAAATTTGTTATTCTTGTTACAGACCTTTTACCAGACCTTCAAGACATAGTATACATCATGATTTTGATTGAACCAAACCAAGAAAATACTCACATAACACTGACCTATCAGATTCTTTGATTCTTACAGTCAAAACACCATTTACACAAAGGGTTCATATTGCTCAAACACCCAAAACAACAAAATTTTCTTTCTCAACTCTGTCCAATAATTTAGGCATCCTTGACAACATTAATTAGATAGTCTCTATCCAAAACCAATCACTCAAATCACTGTTAGAATAGATTTCCACTTTCTTTGCATTCAACCACCCAAACCCTAGTAGCATAGCAACTTGACAAATGCGGGTATACCAAACAACCCTTATAGGAAATCCATAAACCAAACATGCCTTTAGGTACCCATTTCAGTCCATACTAACATGATTCAAGAGTAATAGCATTTTTTTTGGAAAATATGTGAAAACCAACAGACTATTCGTTGGTAATTATACCCAATTAGCCCAAAATTACAAAGAAGGTGGTCTCAAATCATCACCAAAACATAAAATGACTTTAAACAGTCTTTTAACAAGTCTCAAAACTTAAGATTCATCAAATTTTAGGGGCTGATAGACCCAATAAAGCATTGAACAGTAAAACCATTAATTCTAGGCTCCACAATGCTTAAAGCAATGAGGGTTTGTTGAAAAGGAACTTTGCAAACCTTAAATACACTGGCCACCACTTCAAACAAGTTATATTATGTCTTCCAAATCTTCTTCAATCATCACCAAGCCCATACACATGTTTTTTCTTCATTACCATCCTTGTAACCACCATTTTCAAGATCAAAACTTAGAATTTTTGTTAAAGGAAACATCAAAACTTTGCTCCATTGCTTCCCCTACACTTGCACACATTCAAAAACTAAAAAAACATCCTAAAACATCCAATTTCACCAATCTAACTAACCTCCATCGGTGGAATGGTGACTAGAAACCTAAAGGACTCTCAAACCCTATTTTAAGGGTTACAAATAGTTATAAAGAAAAAGTCTCCAACCAGCCCTTAAACTCACTTAGTTCCTCTCAAACTCACTTTATTTGAAGATTTTAAACCTTATTGAATTCAAAGCAATAAAAAATAATGCTTTAAGATGCTGTACATGCCCAAAAAGATTGAAAAATCACAGAGAAGGCATTGTTTCCAAAAAAATAGGGTACTCTTTATTTCAAAATTAGTTACAAGATCTCAAGAATGCCTCTTCCTCACCTATTCCATGCTTTATAACAATTTTTTCAATCATTTAAACTAACTTCCTGTACAACTTCATTGACCAAACTTACTATTTTCCCACTTGACTCTTCATATTCTTGCCTTTTTTTTGTATTTTTTCACTTTCCCAATTTGACAACTTTGCAAATTTTGCAAGTTTTACATTTTCCACCATTTTGACCACCTAGAGACTTATTAATGACTCAATTACATTGAAACTGACTCTTACATGACCCTTTTACATTTTTTTCCATTTGAAAATTCAAATTTTACAATTTTTCCTTTTGAAAGCATTCAACGAACAAGGTACTCTTGTACCATACAATTGGCCTACAAAAATTTTCCAAGTCCCTTTGGAAACATGTTGTACCAGCCTTGCTTGTTCTTTCACCTGCATATCAAATTCAATTTTTTCTTAGACTACTTCTTCTTCCTTTCTCTTGAATCTTTCTCTTGTCTTTATCTTTTCCCCCAGCTTTGTCTTCATCTCTATCTTCACTTGTCTTTTCTTTGCCTTTTTCCATCTCTTTTTCTGCCATTAGGTTCTTAATCATTATTCTCATTCAAAAGGACACAAGACTATCCTTTCACATTGATTTTCTCAACAATCTTTCCCTTTTTCAATAATTCATCCTTGACCTTCTCTGACCAATCATCTTGTCCTCTACTCCCATCATTGGAGTACTCTCAAACTGTCCTTCAACTTCTTCAAATGGATGCAAACTCAAGTGCTTCTTCAGATAGGTATCCATCTCCCTCACTGCCTTACAACACCAACTCAACAAACCATCCATCTTACCCAACAGTAGATCCTGGAAGATGCATCACTCTTTACTTTGCACCTTCTACCCAGCTTAATCTCCATTGGAGGATGGTGACCACAGACCTCAGCTTGTCTTCCAACACATAACTTCTCAGAAACTCTTCCTCTCCACAGCTCAAATGGATCAAGCACCTGCAACCAACCACAACTCAACAAAAAAAACTCAACCAATCATCAGAATCAACTAGCTCTAATACCAATTGATATAGATCATCTACCAAAACCAACAAACCAACAAGGGTACTTCAGACCCAAACTCAAACTGAGAAGAACAATTTCACAATCACCATTGATTCACTTAAACATCCATCAAAAATCTCTTCAATTTCACTTCATGTTACAAAGCATCAATCATCAAACTTGTCACATAATCTTTATTAGATTCAAAATACAGTTTAGCCATATTCAAGTTGACTATACCAATACAAAAACCTGATTAGAGATACTGAACCATTCAACTCTTTCCATATTCACCACATTTCAACCTATCTCAATAAGGAAAAAAATACAGTATTCACCCAATTTGGCTTCAAATCTCTCAACAGACCTTAAATTACTTTTTTCCACATTACATTAACTGAAAGAAGCAACTAACTAATCAGGAAACTCTGTGACCACCCATTCATTCAACATGCACCAAATTTTCTCTTCTATGGAACTCACAATAACAACTAACCATGCATTCTTGTTACATACCTTTTACCAGACCTTGAAGACATAGTATACATCATGATTTTGATTGAACCAAACCAAGAAAATACTCACATAACACTAACCTATCAGATTCTTTGATTCTTATAGTCAAAACACCATTTGCACATAAGGTTCATATTGCTCAAACACCCAAAACAATAAGATTTTCTTTCTCAACTTTGTCCAAGAATTTAGGCATCCTTGAAGACATTAATTAGATATTCTCTATCCAAAACCAATCACTCAAATCACTGTTAGAACAAATTTCCACTTTCTTTGCATTCAACCACCCAAACCCTAGTAGCATAGCAACTTGACAAAAGTGGGTATACCAAACAACCCTTACAAGAATTCCATAAACCAAACATTCCTTTAGGTACCCATTTCAGTCCATACTACCATACTTCAAGAGTAATAGCATTTGTTTTGGAAAATATGTGAAAACCAATAGACTATCCACTGGTAATTATACCCAATTAGCCAAAAATTACAAAGGAGGTGGTCTTAAATCGTCACCAAAACATCAAATGACTTTAAACAGTCTTTTAAAAAGTCTCAAAACTTAAGATTCATCAACTTTTATGGGCTGATAGGCACAATAAAGCACTGAATAGTAAAACCCTTAATTCTAGGCTCCATAATGCTTAAAGGAATGAGGGTTTGTTGAAAAAGAACTTTGTAAACCTTAAATACACTGGCCACCACTTCAAATAGGTTATATTATGTCCTCCAAATCTTCTTCAATCATCACCAAGCCCATACACATGTTGTTTCTTCATTACCATGCTTGTAACCACCATTTTCAAGAGGAAAACTTAGAATTTCTGTTAAAGGGAGCATCAAAACTTTGCTCCATTGCTTCCCCTACACCTGTACACATTCAAAAACCAAAAAAATATCCTAAAACATCCCATTCCACAAATCTAACTAAACTCCATCGGTGGAATGGTGACTAGAAACCTAAAGGACTCTCAAACCCTGTTTTAAGGGTTACAAATAGCTATAAAGAAAAAGTTTGCAACTAGCCCTTAAATTCACTTAGTTCCTCTCAAACTCACTTTATTTGAAGATTTTAAACCATATTGGATTCAAAGAAATAGAAAAAAATTCTTGAAGATGTTGTACAGGCCTAAAAAGATTGAAAAATCATAGAGAAGGAATTGTTTCCAAAAAATAGGGTACTCTTTATTTCAAAATTAGTTACAAGATCTCAAGATTTCCTCTTCCTCACCTATTCCATGCTTTATAATGATGTTTTAAGTTAGTTAAACTAACTTCCTTTACAACTTCATCAACCAAACTTACTATTTTCCCACTTGACTCTTCATATTCTTCCCTTTTTTTGCATTTTTTCACTTTTCCCAATTTGACGATTTTGCAAATTTTGCAAGTTTTAAATTTTCCATTATTTTGACCACCTAGAGACCTATTAATGACTGAATTACATTGAAAATAACTCTTACATGAACCTTGTACATTGTTTTCCATTTGAAAATTCAAATTTTGCAATTTTTCCTTTTGAAGGCATTCAGAGAACAAGGTGCTCCTGCACCACTAAGGCTGATCAGAGCAAGTATAGATCTATGATTGGTGGACTGTTGTATTTGAATGCTACTAGACCAAATATTATGCATGTGGTTTGTCTTGTATCTAGATTTCAAGAAGATCTAAAGGAAACAAATGTTGTTGCAGTTAAAATAATATTTAGATATTTGAATGGCACTCCAGATTATGGATTATGGTATCCTAAAGATATTGACTTTACACTTAGTGCCTATAAAAATGTAGATTGGACTGGAAGTATAGATGAAATAAAGAGTACAAGTGGTGGTGCATTCTTTCTTGGATGTAGGTTGGTGGCATGAATGAGTAAGAAGTAAGATTCAATCTCTTTGTCTACTGTTGAAGCTCAATATATTGTTGTTGCATCTTGTTGTACACAAGTGTTATGGATGAAACATACATTGAAGGATATCACGGTGCTATATGATGATCCTATTTCTATCTTCTGTGATAATACAAGTGCAATTAAAATTTTGAAGAATCCTGTGGTGCACTCGAGAACAAAGCATATATCTATTAGGTATCATTTCTTGAGAGAGAAGGTCATGGAGAATGAAGTCAAGCTTGAGTATGTTCTGAAGAAGGATCAAATTGTGGATATACTTACAAAAGCTCTTCCTAAAGATACTTTTGAATATCTCTGGGATAAGTTAAGGGTTATTGCCCCTCCTTTCATAAACTAAGATGCATTTGGAGGTACATTAGTGTTAGAATTAGGTGTTGTACACCTTGCATAATTCGCTTATAATGTTTAATTTATTATTGTGTGTGGTGCACCTAGGGGTAACTAGATGGACGTGCATCGCTAGGGGTTATAATGTTGGGGCCACTTTATGTTGTATGTAACATTGAGACTTAATTGTAAAATGTAATTATTTAATATTGGGGAATAATAAAATATAATAAAGTACCCAATATTAAATGTGAGGTCACATGATATTGTAAGTTCATGGTTTTGGGCACATGGTTTATGTAATACCACTTGGTGGTTTTGTGGGAGCTTGTTTCTATAAAAGCAACCATAAGGGTAGTTGTCTAAGGTTGGAGAGTTTGTTGTAGGTTAGCAGGTTGAGCTTGTGCATGTGTGAGAGTTTGAAGCATGACATGGGATGTGTGGATTCATACTTGGTCACATGGAATGCATGGATAGCTTGTGCTTTAGAAGTGTTCATGGAGTCTCTGTAGATGTATTGTAATGGGTTTTCATTGTTGAATAATACATGGAGTGTGGATGCTTTTGGAGGCTAGTTTTTCCCTCTTGAGGTTTTTCCCAAGGTATATCTTGTGTCATCTTTCATGGGCATGTCGTCTATTCTCTTGCATGTTGATATTGAGTATTTATTTGCGTGATTTCAGATTTGGGTTATGTGCAAATTGTCATTATATGGCTGCAAGTTTCCTTACAAGTGGTATCACAGCATTGGTTGTGGATTGGATAACCCTAGGTTGCATGAGAGAATGAAAGGAAATGGAAAGATATGAGGGTTTTGCAGGTGTTTTATTGCAGAGGGTTTTGGGTTTGCTGGTTTGATGGGTTGTTTACAAATTTGGGGTGTGAATTTTTTTAGCAAAATAGGGTTTCTTGGTTGTGCATTCATATGAGGGTTTTGTGGGGGAAATTTTACAAATGACCTCCTAGGACAAAATGGACCTTATGGTTGGATTCACGTTGGCTGAAAGACAAATTTTGACATATAACTTGACCTATTTTGGAGAAGTTGAAAAAAATGCATTTTTTTTTTGTAAAATGCCCTTTCGCAGGTCGTACGACTGTCAATGTCGTACTTAGACAATAAAAATAAATTTGACCAAAAAAATCCCATAAGTATAAAATTAATCCCTGCAAAATGAAAAAATAAATAAAAAATATTACAAGGCTGAAAAACGATTTCATTTGAAAAATTTATTAATATATATATATATATATAAATCAAGTGGGGGTTCTGTAGATCAGCCCACCCCACAGGGGTCGTACCCTAGTAGCTTGCCAACAATAGGTATTGTTGTTGTCGGCATTGTTGGCTACAACTAGCAGTGTCTGGATGGCAATCCTTGCCGCCGGCAAGGCCGACCCCACCCTACAGGGTGTAAACAAAAAAAAACCCGGTATTTTTTTTTTTTTTTTGAAATTTTTTAAAATTTGTAAAATCCGCCATTTGAATGTTTAACCCCTAGATTTCAAAAGATTCAAAGCCAAAATATATATAGTGTCAGGTTTGTACGCAGGGGGGGAGAGATTTTTTATTTATGGAAAAATTAAATTATATTTAAATTAGTTTTGGATTTCCCCACCAGGGGAGTGGTGCCACCTAGGTGGAGCCGCCGCCCAGACACCAGGGGTGGCTAAATTTTTTTGCCTCACATGCAAACTACAATTTTACTTCAAAACGGCATAAATTTTGCTCAGGGTGTCAGATTTTTGACTTCTTGGACTCGTTGGAAAGGTGAATCAGAGCTCTACACTGTGGTGTTAGAATTTTTTCTATATTTTGCAATTTTGATAGTGTTTTTTTTGGTCAAAGTTAGGTGTTTGTTTTGAGTTTCGAGAGGGCATATCGGGTGCATATAGAGTCAGATTTTGGACTTCGAATAGTCAACGGAAAGCTTGTCTAGAGAACTATATAGTGAATCAGGTTTGGAGTTATTTTGGTATGGTTTATTTGCTGCTTTTTTCACCTGAGCTATTTATGGGTCTCTTTGACTATGAAGATATTATGAGCTTATGGATGATTGGATTTTGGTGATTTAATATTGGATTCATTGTATGCTTAGTTGTACATCTCAAATTATTCTCTCATTTGGCATGGTTATTAGTATATGATTGGATTTGTTTGTTGCATTGTTGTATCTACAAGTTGTGCAATGTTGTAGGTGGTCTATACTTACATGTTGCATTTATGACTTGGATATGGGTTGTCTTTTCCAATTGATATTTCAGTGTTGGTGCATGTTCAGTTTTGGTGGCTTGGTTTGGTCACTTGGTTTGCTGGTTTTGTTTTCATGTTGAGGAGGTGAGATGGTATTACCAAGTATAATCATGATATGAGACCTATATAGTTGACTATGATATGCATATATGTGGGCACTGTTGGGTTGAGTTGTCGGTACATTTGGTGGTGATCATGGTATCATGGATGTTTCTTGTGCATTAGAGACTTTGGCATGTCATGATGGTTTATGTAGGTGCATTGTTGGTGCCGTTGGATTGGATCCTGATTCAAGTTGTAGCGGTGTATCTTCTTGGTTTGAGGAGATTGGTATCACGATGTCATGGATAGCTTGGTTACACGATTTAGTGGGAGCTTGTGACAGTGATGGATTGGAGGTGATGGATATGATGGTTTGGTGGTGTATCTTCTTGCTTTAGAGGATGGTTATCATGTTGTAATTGAAAGCTTGGATTCACAGGTTTGGTGTGAGCTTATGACAATGATGTGGTGTTGGTTGTGTGCATCATGGTGCCATGGGATTGCTCGGTATCACGGTTTAGTGGGAGCATTTGGAAATGATGTGGATCCATTGTTGATTATGGATGGTTGTCTTTAGCAAGTGTTCTTTGGTGTCATGGAGGAGCTCTTGGATTATGTGTGCTACAGTGAGAGTTCATTGACATCAGGTGCTGGAGATGTTGAGGTATTGTTTATGACTTGTTGGTTTTGACAGGTGATCCTTGGTTGTAGGATGGTTTTGTTATTATGTCATGGTATACTCTTGATTACCAGTTTAAAGTTGTGGCATGGTACATGTTATGTTGATTTGAGCATGTGATCTTCTTTTGAGAATATGTGAGATCATGGTGTCATGTTTATTTTCCCGATTCTGTAGTTGGAGCTATGATTTTGATCTTGGTTGGTTCTCTTTGTATTGAGTATTTTGATCATTTTCTTGGAGTTTAGCATGGATTGATTGGTTATAGGTGCTCATGGATACTTGGAGATGTAGGTGAGGCTTGGTGTTCTCTTGTGCTTAGAGGCATGTTTCTTGAGACAAATACTCTTGATGAGATTTTAGTAGGAAGTCTGGGGAGCTACACCTTGGTTGGATGTGAGTCCAACATGGACCAATGAGGAGAGTGTTTTTGGTTGAGTCATGATGACTTGGATATCCTAGAGGAGCATTCTCATTCCCCACTCTTAGTCTACTTGGCGGTTCACTTGAGAGGTATTTCCTATTTATCTTTCAGGTGCATTATGTTTATGATTTTTCTTCTCATGGATATGGATCTTGAGCCACGGATATTTGGTTTCTGGAGGGTTATTTTGAGGAGTGTACATGTTGGATTTAGGAGATGGTTTATTGGGCTGATTTCCTTGGTTTGGGAATGGCTACATTGAGTTTGATCTTCTTGTTTTGATATGCTTACATCCATGATTAGTTACATGATACATATGTTATGTTTGATCTCGGTGATTGGATGGTTGGATGTTGTTATGGATTTTGTTATGGGGTGTTGTGGAGGAGATCATACTTGACACATTTGGCATTTAGAGGTGTGTATGAGGACTTGCTACAAGTATTTGGCTTGCAATTTTTGTGTATCATTGTGGAAGTTCCTTGGTACTACATGCTTACATCTTCTATGTGATGTTGTTAGTATATGTTGATGGGTGTTTTAGTACTTTTTCAACACAGGTAGTGAGTAGGTGCACTACCTCTCTTGAAAGGAAATTTCCAACAATGGGTTGCTGAAAATCACCCCAAGCTCTCTCGAGTGTCAGGTCATGAATTACATGGAATTTCTCAGTTGGTTAAATATGATTTTTCTGGTAATCATAGGGAAGACTTACAGAGTTAAGCTGGAGGGAATTTGGATCCTAAAATGGTGTTCTTGTGATGGGAAGTTAGTACATGGTTGTTGCAGGCTCAAACAACAGTCTTAAACTCCTATTTCAACTTGAGATTTGGATTTACAATGTGCAATGAACCTTAACATAGGTTATTTACTAAAAAAAGGAAAAAGGGAAAGGAGGAGAAGAAGTTCCTGGATCTAAAACTAACAGTGAATAGTGATCATGGAGGACCCTACTACAGATAGCCTTCCTATAAAAACAAAATTTCACTTAAACAGATTACCTCACAGTCTCATGAAATTTGTGCAAGCTTCTAGGGACTGCAGATATACAACCATTCATTCACCATAGGAATGAATAAAATATAGGAGTTTAGAGAAGCTTTTAGTTCATGTCCAGACTAACTTTACACAACTGTTTATCATCAATAAACAACAAAAAGTATGGTCAAGGAAAGTTACACACACATTGAAAAATTCTTCAAAATCAATGAACAACATTAACTAATCTACTAGAACAAGTTAAAACATGTAAAAAAGAAAAGTAAATCTACTCAAATTAACTAACTATGGGAGAAGAACCATGTAACATGCAACTAAAACTCAAGAATTTTCCAAAAGCCAATGAACTATTAAAATTTTAGCAGCATGCCTTTACAACAACTCAACTCTCTCTTGAAAATGAGAGGAGACCCCCTATTTCTAGTGTTCAAAAAGCCAAATGAATGACTAAGATTGATTTGCATTATGTGGCCAAGATTCACTACAAACTAGGGTTCCACCTACCCCCAAATATATTACAATTTAAAATTACATCTTTTTCATTTTCCCTATTTTGTCTTCTTGTGGTAGCATTGTAGCTCTTTTGTCTTTTTCCGATTTCTTTTGTTGTAGGTACATTGTACGGAATTTATCATTAATCACAAGAATTCCTTCATTCCTCTTCAAGGTGTCGTACTCCACAAACTTGCTGATCAATCCCCAGAGCTTATCCCACTCCAATATATCTGATTGGATCACCTAGAAGTTGAATTTTCTGGATTTATTTGTGAGGTCATCCCAATCCCTACATATTTTTGCGCATTCTTAATTACCTACTCGGATTGAGCGAAGGCTCAAGCAGAAAAACCCATTAAATCTAGCATTAGTGTATCTACAGTCCCATTCTCCATCTTCTTGTGAAAGTAGGGCTTTATCTATCCTGGATCTAACTCGACGGTGGGTACATCAAAGTCCATCATCAGCCTTATGTATTCTTCACAAGTAGCCCAGACTTCCTTGATCCAATCAATTTCCAGCTCCACCTCATGGAGCACTTTCTCTAACACCTCTTTTCTGTGGTCAAGGCTCAATTTCCACATCTCCAAAAGCCAATGATCACCTTTTTCCAAAGAAAAATCCTTCTCCTAGGATCCATTAGGTACCTTGAGGATAGCCTCAAGTTTGGGGTACGTGATCTTGTATAATTCAGGGAAGTCAATGCGGAATTTCTTTATTCCCTCAAGTACTCTCTACAACTCCAAGAATATGTTGGCCATCCTGACCATACGACTTATGCCCATGTTTCCATTGTAGAGGACTTGTCTAAACCAATCCTTCATGGCTTTTTTCCAATTCTTTCTTTTCTCTAGCTAATCAATGTGGTCTTTAGACAACAATTATGACGACACCAAGGATGCGGTGGGGAGTTCTACTGATGACCACTACTAAATATATGCCATCAAATCAGCCACATGTGCCTTCAATTCCTCCTTAGAGGTCTTGTCTTTGTTCATCTGATGCATGATAGTGGCAACAGACCCTTGGAGATGGTCAATCTTTTGTCCTCTCATTGATATTCCCAAATCGAGGGTAGAAATATTATAACTCACCCCTTCCTCTCCCACAACTGAAGTGGCTATTAGCATGGTTCTATATCTAGATGCATCCATGATAAAACTAAGATCTTACCTTTTGCTTCTTTTCTTTCTTCATGCTTCTTTGGGCTCAAGCCAAGATGGCCTCCAGCCTTGCCCTTAGATCCTTTGAGGTTGGGGTTTTCTTCTCCAACTGCTTCTCAAGTCACTCAAGAATATAAGATTCTCCCCTTGGCGATTCATGACCACCTTCTTCATCGCGGGTGTGTTGGATTTCCATTACCTTATCACCCGAAGCTTCTTGTTCTGTCCTTCCTCCTCATCAGAATCCTAAATAAACATAGTTTCCTTCTGTGGGGACTCAGAGGTTGTGTGCTCTTTGGGGTTGTCTTCCCCTTCAACAGTTTTATTTTCTTCTTCTTCATGATGTCCATGCTCATCAGGTTGTTCTGTTTCTAGGCTATTGTGGGCTTCAGACTCTTCTTTAGGTTTATCTTCTTCCTTCTTTTCTTCTTCCTCACACTGGGGCTGCACCTCTTCATCGTGTTTAAGGCTCTCTTCTCACTCCTATTTTTCTTTCTCTTCTTGCTCTTCTGAAAGAGGCATTTCTTCATCATGTTTGGGGCTTTTGTCATGCTCCCTAGTTGGAGGTTCAATATCTTCCTCCATTTCTTCTCCTTCATTATTTTCTTCATTAGAGGGTTGCTTTTCCACTTCCTCTTCAACATCCTTAAGCTGTTGAACCAGCTCCTCCTCAAGTTTGAGATTGAATGTCTCTACAATATACTTGGCACCTAGCTCATCAATGTATTCCTATAATGATTGTGTTTCTTCTCCCTCGCACACCACTTTATCAATTGTCAGATGCTGGTACTTAGGGTGCTCATGGTAATCATCGGCTTCCTCTTCCATATCTTTTGCAACTTCCCTTTCTTGTCTCTCCAACTCTTCTGATATTTCCATTGTGACCTTCATCTCTAGGAGAGAAGAGAGGTGGTGGTAGAAGAAGAGTCTATTATCATTACTTGGGTCGACGATGGAGTGGAAACAATCTGAACTAAGATGTCCACCATGGGCAGGGAAGTGGAAACCAACGCCTGAGAAGTAGGCAGAGGAGTAGTAGCAATAGCAACATCAGTAGCAACAGTGGCTACAATAGTAGAGGTAGCAAATGGAGACTTTTGTTGCTCGACCTCTAGCTCTTCTCCTTCATGGAGAGGGTCCTCCTGGATGGTAGGCATGCCCGATGTCTTTGGTCTCTTGGAGGATTCACCCTCCATTTCTTTTCTGGCATACACTTTGGGCTTGGGCTGACCTTCAGCCGTTTCTTTCCTCTTCCTTGACCTGGTGGCTGGAGGAGATTTTGAGGTTTCTCTAACAGTTGTCTCACTGTCAGTTTCGCTTGTCAGCTCATCTCCAAGCTCCTCATAGGTTAGGGAGACACCTTGTTGCTTCAATTGGGAAATTTTCCTATCAATCCATTCCTTTTTTCTAGCCTCAATGGGATTTTTTAGAATATCAAGGTCATCAACCTTTTTCTCATTCCAATCAATCAGTGGCAGTGGTAGATTAGCAATTGCATTGTACTGACGATCCATTACTGTATTTTCATCTACTACTACCTAGTCTGACACAGGGAAAAGGTTGATCCTCTTCACAAAATATGTGGTCATGCACATGTAGTGCCTCATGTGCACTTCATTTTCATCCTTGCAGTTGGCCCAGAAATCCTCAACACTATGCCCATGGGCGTATTCAGTTGTGACCATCTTTCTGAGTTTTCCATAAGGGTCCATTCGCGGCCGAGCAGTATGGAACTTCAAGTTATACTCCATGAGTTCTTTATCTGAATTGTCTACACATTGGGACGTGTGGATTTCATACAACCCTTGTTTGCAGGAGAGGGGATAAGGAATCCCCACCTTATGTTTTTTGGTTAGGAGGGCGTGTGCATGTCATAGCTACTGAGAGAGTTCTAACAATATTATTCAGTCATTTGGGTATTCAGCAAATTTAATGGTTTCTCTGAGAAACCTTCGGCATGAATATATGTAAACTTAGGGAATTGTATAAATAAGAAGGTAAATTGGTGGAGGAAGGTATTAGCACTGTGGGAGACCCTTCTCTCGAAGTCACCCCCAAGCAATCTGATGATATGACCTATGAAAGTGTCATTAACTCTGCAGTAATCCTTCTTGAAATTCCTGAATTGGAGCTGGGGGTACCTTTCGTAGACCTTTAATTCCCTACCTGATTTTGTATTTGGTGCCACAAATAATCACTTGTATTGTGTCTTATCAGCCAACAAATAGACAAGGTACGATGTCATATAGAAACGCAAGGTCTTCTTCACAGCCATAAAATGTTTGTCCAAGTAATTGCTAATAATTCATACCCAATAGAACTTGGTTTTTCCTAGGAGGATCTCCTCCATGAAGTACAACATGCACTCCTAGAAGTAGGATGCAGTTGGAAGGCCCATGAATCTACTCAGCAAGGTTACCAAGTCATGGTAGTCCTCGTAGAAGTCACTGCGGAAGAGCTCCTGGGGCACCTTAGCTGCACTTCCCCTCTTCTCTTTCAACTAGTATTGATTTATAAGTCTTATGCATTTGAGGGGGTTTTCATCCCACATCTTCTAGCCATCTTCCTTGTTTGCTTCCACCATCTCCCCGAAGCTACGGATATGCAAGGTCTTCCCTATTGACTTGGAAAAGAAGTCAGCTAGAACATTCTCGTCTCTGTCTACAATGGTTTTGGTCTCTGGCTGATATGCCTCCCTACAAGCCATTACAAGCTCGAGCACGATGAGGGCTGGTGGGAACCCGACAACTTTAGCCAATCCACTACTTTTGATCTTTCTTGCACTTTTGTTGTGGGGATGATCCAGACCCTTTGCTTGAATTCATCAATGTCTACGTGCTCGATGTTAGTATCTAAAACCTCCTTCCAAGCTGAGGTGACCTTGGAGTTGAGAGGTTCCCCTTGGAACTTTTACTTCATCTGGTCTTTGTCTTCTTTTCCATAGGGTGTTTTGGCTATTTTCTTTCCCTTGTCCTTCTCCATGGCCACCTCTGAGGGTCCTACACCTAGTTCCATATATTTTGCGGGCAAGAGAGAGGTAAGCACATTCAAGCATGAAAACATGAGAAAGTTAGCCAAAATCCTACAAAACAATGTTAGATTAGATAATTCATCATTTAAGAATTCCAACATATCTTCCAGATTGACATTATCCTTTCACAGGAAGGGGTTTCAACAGTTTGGGTCCAGGGGTGTGGACCTCCTTGGGCTGATGGCCATTTTAGAGCAGTTGCAAGAGGGACAACAATTAGGGTACAACAGCCCGGATGTCCCAACCCACCTTAATATTTGGTCAATGTATGGGGTCCACCGAGGAAGTTTCCCTATTTTGGCACGTGGGTCGAAGTCCTTTTGAAGATTGGAGGGTATCAAGATCATCTTTTGAGCAATCAAAATCACAGGGAAGATTGGTCATTTGAGGTCTACCAATAAAATGGCACTGACAAGACATCATTCAGTGGGAGGATTTTTGGCATGCGAGACCCAAAACCCTGGAAGGTGGCATCAGAACTCAATTTTCATTGACGTCATGTTCACTTTGTTTATCGTTGGATAATCCAAAGGAAATAGGGAGGTCAGGCTCCGGGTAGCGGGTGGACATTGATCATCTTTCATTTGAGAACGACGGGGCTAGGATGGAGTGCCGATGGCGGTGACCTGGCAGAAGATACCCGACTAGGATGCAAAACTTAATTCAACCTCACTGCATTCAGGTGGCCACCGAGGGCTCAGGGCCCGAAGGGTGGAAATCCGACTATTAGGAGTCGTTCGAGATGGTAAGCTCACCATGGCAGCCCGCAAATGGAAATCTGCCAGGCGAGGCCCAAAAAGATGTTAACACTTGGTCGTTCAAGGGAAAATGAAGTTGGATGACAGAGGCAAGTTTGGGATCTGATGGTAAGGAGGATGGGTGACGAAAGCCATTTAGGATGGTTGTTTATCCATAGGCGAAATGGGGATGAAAGTCCGTGGTGGTCGGCCCGTGCACTCAGATTGAGTTTGTTCACTTATTCAACGAAGACAAGGGTGGGGCTCGAGAGTCGGAAGGATGGGCTGCAAGAGCCGTTCAAAACAACGATGTGCAGACAGACATCCCTAAGCATAATTCCATAGGGAGGGACCCACGGTGGTCCAGGACCCAAATATTTTGTAAAAGTTGGATCTCATGGGAAATCAAAGGGGTGGGGTCCGTGCACCAGACAATCGTGGTTGGAAATCCATTCAGAATGACAGAGCATGAAAGGCGCCCTAGAGACGGAATCCTGTGGGAGTGGACCTGAAAAAGGCTAACAAATTGCTTCATTTTAGTTTGTAAATTTCAATCGAACTCAAGGTGGCGAAGTGGTAAGAGCCTTCCACCAAGGAAAACTTGGAATGGGTGATTGTCATTTCAGATTTAAACATGTTTTTGACAACAGCGGAGAAGGCATGGGCCCGCAAGAGGCGAAAGCTCTAGTTCAGGAATGGTGGCAGAGAGTGCGAGTTCCAGGGACGGCATATGGATCAAGTCTGAAGTTTTTTAAGATTTCAATAGGTGGTTTTTGTGTGCCCTAGTTGACTCTGAATTATTTTCAAGTTTTCTCCCTTAAATTCATCAATTTTGCATTGAAATCGAAGAAAACACAAAGTGAGGCACGCGGCGGAAAACCTACCTCAAGAACCCTATGAATGCGGATGAAGGATCAGTTAGCAGATGCCTTGAATTGTTGGTGGAACTTGTTGGGCACGAAGGCAGTGCTGGAGGTTGGCTCTGACTCTTTTCTTATCAACTGACAGGTGAAAATGACATCCAAGAGTTGCCTATTTATAGAAAATGATGTATTAAATGAACCCTATTAATGATTGTACGACAACCTAGAATTTGGTGAACGGTCATTTGAAAATGGCCACAGGAAGCTCAGAATCCGATGGGCTGAAGGCAGTTGGCACTCAGTTGTTTAATCGTTCAGTCATGGAAAATGACGTTGGAAGCTTTGGAATCCGCGGGGTGGAAGGCTATTGTAGAAAGTCCATTTGGAATGGCCACGAGGTGAAGGAAACCCATGCAAGGCGGCCCGACAGGGCGGACCTGACCAACTCCTTGGACACCAGCTTTGAAAGGAAAAGGAAAACAGCTAAAGGAGTTCCACAAAGGCCCATGGCCTTGAAAATTCAAGGGGGGAAAAACATAGTCAACTCAAGATGACTTCCCTAAAACTTATTGACCACTTAGAACACCAAAACAGGGGGCATGAAAAACAAGGCAGTGAGAAAAGCGACCCAACGAAGTGAAAAGAAAGAGGGTCCCTATTCCGAACGTGGTGTGCGCGCTGAGGGCACAACAATAGACTTGGTATGCCTTGATCACTTGTGATGGTGCCTTCTTTTTGGAATGTTGAAAAAGCGATGGGTTGAATGTGCTCATTCCAGGTTTGCATTCATCTAGACATTTCCCATGTAGTGGGAGCTCCTGGATGTGTATGTCACTCTTTGATAGGTTTGCACATGGAGTTTTTTTATTGCAGTTTATGGGTGGATATGTGATGGCATGAGTTTAATATGTTATTTATACCTTGGATGTATGGATAGTTGGATGTGTTGGCACTTGATGTGGGTGTCATTTCAGCTATGGTGGTTCATTCTTGATAGCTACTAGTCCATATTCATTACCTTTGGATTGAGTGTTTGTGTTTTGAGATACCAATTTGAGGCAGGTTTATGCTTCTTTGTGTTAGTTAGTGTGACATCTTTTTGGATGTGTTCTTATCTTAGTGTATTGGCATGGTGGAGGATGAGAGCATTCATGGATGAGATGGTGGTCACCTTGGTTCTTGTTACAAGTATCTTGATGGAGCACATGGAACACTTGGATTACAAGATGGTACATGTTGCCTATGGAGTTTATTATCTTGATGTTTGAGCTTACTTGTTACCCCATTATGAAATGTATACAAGTGGGATATTGTTAGAATTAGGTGTTGTACACCTTGCATAATTTTCTTATAATGTTTAATTTATTATTATGTGTGTGGTGCACTCGGGGGTACCTAGATGGATGTGCATCACTAGGGGTTATAATGTTGGGGCCACTTTATGTTGTATGTAACATTGAGACTTAACTGTAAAATGTAATTATTTAATATTGGGGAATAATAAAATATAATAAAGTACCCAATCTTAAATGTGGGGTCACATGATATTGTAAGTTCACGGTTTTGGGCACATGGTTTATGTAGTACCACTTGGTGGTTTTGTGGGAGCTTGTTTCTATAAAAGAAACCACAAGGGTAGTTGCCTAAGGTTAGAGAGTTTGTTGCAGGTTAGTAGGTTGAGCTTGTGCATGTGTGAGGGTTTGAAGCATGACATGGGATGTGTGGATTCATGCTTGGTCACATGGAATGCATCGATATCTTGTGCTTTAGAAGTGTTCATGGAGTCTCTGTAGATGTATTGTAATGGGTTTTCATTGTTGAATAATACATGGAGTGTGGATGCTTTTGGAGGCCGGGTTTTTCCCGAGGCCTTTCCCGGTATACAATCTTGTGTCAGCGGTTATGTTATTCATCTCCCGTCTGCACGAGATCATTTTATTTATTGCATTATTCCTGGTTGGTGGGTACCTTCATTATACGGTACCATCTCCACAAGCCAACCTGGATCTTTGGCACACCGCTCTAAGGGCAAGGTCGTTTTCAAGTTTCATCATTATTTTTTTTTCATGTCAAAGGAAGACTCAATGAACATATTGGTGCAGGACCACTTGGCAAAGTTTTGCTTTATTGAAGTTTTGTTGGAAGTCCAATTTTTGTTGTGTTATGTTGAGGTCATGTGGACCATCTTGCTTGGTTGTTGTTATTTTCAATAATACTTGATCTTGCCATGATCATTGGATTGGGAGGTGGCAGTCATGAGTGGGTTTTGAAGCCCAACTTGTCATCTTTACCAATCTAGCCAAGGTGTTTGAAAACACATGAGGTTTTATATTTTGTATTTTTAGGTCATCTTTGTGTTCAACCAAAGCACCTAAGTTGTTTTGGAGGCATATTTAAGGCATGCCACGACCTTTTGGTTGGTTGGAAGTTTGATGGTACAGACTGTTTTCTCAGAAGTTAAAGAAGAACAGTGTTCCAACTGTTATTTTCTGGTTTTTTGTTATCTTAGCAGTGCTTAATGGATTAACTTGATATTGTTTTGATCTGTAGGATGTAGTTGGGGTTGTGCCCAAGAATTTTGTAGGGTTAAGAGTTTTCTTTGGTGTATTTGTAAGTATTTGTTGTAATTAGTTTTATTTTTGCTCAAATTCTGGTTTGAACCAGACTGTATTTTGAAATGTGGTGCTAGTGCACTTTTCCTCCGTACAATCTATACGGCCTTTTGGAAATAGTGCCTAGTTACCGTGCTTGTAAATAGGGTTTGTGTGAGTTCTTTAGTGGCTAGCAAATGGATGCCCTAGGCGAGCCAGAGCAGGCCCGGTTGGGGCAATCTTGAAGAAAAAGATCCATATTTTACAGGGGAACAAAGATCTGAGTGAAATTATTTTTCTAGAATTTAAAGGAAGGTCTTAGGCGTGCTTGGAGGTCAGGAAAGAGTTTTGGTAGTTCATCTTATGTGAGCATTCTTTGACAGTCCTCAATCAGCTTTGTGAAATTTAGAAACCCTAGGGTTCTTGTGCATTTTTGTGTCTGGATAGCATACACCCTGAACAGGCTTGAGACCACAAGATTCTTGGAGGTGAGGGCAGGGGAAACACCATTCCTAAGCCAAAAACCTAGAACATTGGTGGGTTTAGGAGGAAGAAGCATAAAACCCCTATTTCAAAGGCCTAATTGGGGGCTCAAGGCTACTAGCCTTTCAAGCCCTAGGAAGGAACCTTGAGGAAGCGATGGAGAGTTGGAGGATTGTGGTTGCACAAGGACCTTAGAATGGTCACTTCAAAGTTCTTGAAACACTTTTAAACCCCTGCAAGAATCGTGGAGAGTTTGAGGTGATTAGGCCTTTAGGGCAGATTAAGGGCCAAAGAAGAGAATATGGTGAAGCACCAAGATTTGCTTGGAAGAAGGACAACAAGTGGATAGAAGAGGGATTGATCAGACAACTAGGGGTTCCTAGGCAGAAGTAGGGACCTATAGGTTAGCTTGGTGGAGCAAGGCACCAAGGGGGTCTATTGAGGAAAGGCCTAGAGCAGGAATTAGTGTGTGATTCCTCCAATCCCTCTCCCTCCAATCCCTCTCCCAATCACATATCCTTTTCCTTTTCCATTGATGTCAAAGGGGGAGAGAAAGCATGTGAAAAGGAGAGAAAGTTGAAAAGAGAAAGCAAGTAATGAGGAAGATGATCCTCTAAGGGGGAGAAGCAAAAATAAAAATCTTGAGAAGTATTTCTAGAATTGGTATGGTGTCTTTGATGGTTTTTCACATCATGTGTTGCCATCAATGAAAAAGGGGGAGATTGTTGCAAGAATGGAAAGAGGAATGAAAGTGTTTTCATTGATGTCAATTGGTCAACTGGTTATCTACTAGTTATTGTTGACTGTATATGTTGAGGATATTGAGAAAATTTTATTAAAGGAGGATTACAGGTATTCAGCCGTTGAGGTTGTTGATCTAGTACTTGTTCCTATATTTGTGTGGATCGGATATGTTTTAGATTCTTGGCTATTGGTTCTTTGTGTAGATCGAATTGTGTTCATCAGTTGTGAACTATGTTTGTGTTTTGGTTGAGATTCAAAAGAAATCTTGCTAGTTTGGATTTCTCTTTGATGAAGTATTTTGGCTTGTGGGTTTAGAGATAAGATGTTTTTATTGCATTGAATATTTTTTTGGTTTCTAGAAGTATCTAGCTTAATCGTTCTATGTGTTTTACATTGGTTTGGTTGATTGTGTGTTAAGCACTATCTTCAAAGTTGATGAAGCATGTTGGATCTATTATGGGTCCCAGTGAAGTGTGTGTTTGGGTCACCCTCATTCCAATTCCACCCTAGGATGTCTGGCGCCAACCTAATTTGAATTTGAAGTTAGATGGCCAACTTTGTATCTTTTCAAGGTTGGAGATAGTATAAATAAAGAATGAGCTAGCAATGAAAATTGTACACAAGAAAAGAAGGAAGATAAGTGAAATAGCATAAGTGACTTTGATGCTATTTTGAAAGTGAATGAGTTATGTGTGTGGTTGATTAGTGTGAAGCTTAATACTGAGTTTCCGGATTCAATGAGCAGAAGGAAAACTCTATCATTCATGCAGGTTGATCAATGATTGTGGTGGAATCCTTTATTGCATTGGGATTGTTGTCTCTCTATAACAAGTATTCTTTGTCTTCTTTTGTATCTCTGGATTGTAGCCCTATGGACAGTGAGTCCTTATTGTAGGCAATGAGCCTTATTTCAAGCAGTGAGCCTTTTTGTAATCAGTTTTGATATTCTCTATAGTGTGAGTTAATCCTCACCGTGGTTTTTCCCTCATTGGGTTTTCCACATAAATCTAGTGTTATTGTGTTTTTGCATTAGTATTTGATGGTTAATCATTTAATCAATTTATTTGTTAGTTTTGATAATTGAATTAAAGGTTATAATCTACGAAAACTGATTCACCCCCCTCTCAGTAGTCCTATCCAACAAAAGCAGGGCTTGTAATGGAACTTGAATAGGAAGTGTATTTCAGTGGGGAGATTGTGTCCTCCAATCGTAAAATTGAAAAGGACAACATCAAAATGAGACCCCTAGAGAAAACCACAATGTGGCTCTTTCAGATCTTGAAAAGAAGAAAATGAAGGATGAATCTGAAGGTGAAATCAAGGAAACCAAAGATGGAGATTTCAATCTCCCTATATCTAAATATCAAGAAAAGTCAACAATCCTAGTGGAAGAAGTAGAATCCATCAATGTTTGCACAACAAAGAACCAAAAGATCACATACCATGTAGTGTCAATTGATCCTGAAGAGAAAGTGAACTTCATAGCATTCATCAACGACAGGAAGATAAACTTTGTGTGGACATATGCAGATATGCTAGGACTAGATTCAACACTAGTTGTACATTATTTGGTTGTATTTCCTAGAGCTAAACCTATCAAGTAGAAACTAAGGAAAATGCATCCTCAAATAGTAGTATTGGTAAAGGTAGAACTAAAGAAGCTACTAGATGTAGGTTTGATTAGACCGATCGATTATCCGGAATGGATATCAAATCTAGTATTAGTGTCAAAGCCTACTAGGAGCATAAGGATCTAGATAGACTTCCAAGATCTAAACAAATATTTTCCAAAGGATGACCCTATACTTTGATGGGTCCCACACTCAACATGGCTCTAGAGTAGGTATCCTATTTCTCACATCATAGGGAGATAGTGTACCTAAGGCATACAAAATTTCTTCCCCTTACACAAATAATATCTCAAAGTATGAAGCCCTAATCACATGACTCAAGATGGCTATTGAATGGAGGATAAAAGAACTATAGGTCTACAAAGACTCTCAACTAATAATTAGGCAAGTGAATGATGAGTATCAAACAAAAGACAACAAGCTAATGTCGTATAAAAGAATGGTGGATATAGATTCAAGGAATATTTTGTCACCATAACATTTGAACGGATTCCTCAAATCAACAATAGAGCAACCAATGCAATGGCAACAATAGGTTCACTTCTTGATATTTTGCAAAACATACCTAAGTATGAATTTCTGGTGGAGCAATTACTCATACCATCGTTCGATATCCAAAAATGAGAACTAGTGTGTGTTTTGGTTGGTCCTAATCCACCATGGAACCAAGACAAATTCAATTACATACACAATGGTATCATACCACTTGACCTAACATCAACCCAAAAGAAGAACTTTACCTGTAGGAATTCCCAATTC
>VDFB02271358.1:867150637-867180358 GCA_007258455.2 Sequoia sempervirens
AAATTGAGTTTTGATGCCGCCTTCCAGGGCTTTGGGTCCCGCATGCCAAAAATCCTCCCACAAAATGATGTCTTGTCAGTGCCATTTCATTGGTAGACCTCAAACAACCAATCTTCCCTGTGATTTCAATTGCTCAAAAGATGATCTTGATACTCTCCAATCTTCAAAAGGACTTCGACCCATGTGCCAAAATAGGGAAACCTCCTCGGTGGACCCCATATATTGACCAAATATTAAGGCGGGTTGGGACATTCGGGCTGTCGTACCCTAATTGTCGTCCCTCTTGCAACTACTCTAAAACGACCATCAGCCCAAGGAAGTCCACATCCCTGGACCCAAACTGTTGAAACCCCTTCCTTTGAAAGGATAATGTCAATCTGGAAGATATGTTAGAATTCTTAAATGATGAATTATCTAATCTAACATTGTTTTATAGGATTTTGGCTAACTTTCTCATGTTTTCATGCTTGAATGTGCTTACCTCTTTCTTGCCTGCAGAATATATGGAACTAGGTGCAGGACCCTCGGAGGCGGCCATGGAGAAGGACAAGGGAAATAAAATAGCCAAAACACCCTATGGAAAAGAAGACAAAGACCAGATGAAGTACAAGTTCCAAGGGGAACCTCTCAACTCCAAGGTCACCTTAGATTGGAAGGAGGTTTTAGATACTAACATCAGGCACGTAGACATTGATGAATTCAAGCAAAGGGTCTAGATCATCCCCACAACAAAAAGTGCAAGAAAGATCAAAAGTAGTGGATTGGCTAAAGTTGTTAGGTTCCCACCAGCCCTCATCATGCTCGAGCTTGTAATGGCTTGTAGGGAGGCATATCAGCCAGAGACCAAAACCATTGTAAACAGAGACAGGAATGTTCTACCTGACTTGTCTGCCAAGTCAATAGGGAAGACCTTGCATATCCCTAGCTTCGAGGAGATGGTGGAAGAAAACATGGAAGATGGCTAGGAGATGTGGGATGAAAACCCCCTCAAATGCATAAGACTTATAAATCAATACTGGTTGAAAGAGAAGAGGGGAAGTGCAGCTAAGGTGCCCCAGGAGCTCTTCCGCAATGACTTCTACAAGGACTACCATGACTTGGTAACCTTGCTGAGTAGATTCATGGGCCTTCCAACTGCATCCTACTTCTAGGAGTGCATGTTGTACTTTGTGGAGGAGATCCTCCCAGGAAAAACCAAGTTCTATTGGGCATGAATTATTAGCAATTACTTGCACAAACAATTTATGGTTGTGAAGACCTTGCGTTTCTATATGACATCGTACCTTGCCTATTTGTTGGCTGATAAGACACAATACAAGGGATTATTTTTGGCAACAAATACAAAATCAGGTAGGGAATTAAAGGTCTACAAAAGGTACCCCCAGCTCCACTTTAGGAATTTCAAGAAGGATTACTGCAGAGTTAATGACGCTTTCATAGGTCATATCATCAGATTGCTTGGGGGTGACTTCGAGAGAAGGGTCTCCCATAGTGTTAATACCTTCCTCCACCAATTTACCTTCTTATTTATACAATTCCCTAAGTTTACATATATTCATGCTGAAGGTTTCTTAGAGAAACCATTAAGTTTTCCCCAGTACCCAAATGACTAAATAATATTGTTAGAACTCTCTCAGTAGCTACGACATGCACACGCCCTCCTAACCAAAAAACATAAGGTGGGGATTCCTTATCTCCTCTCCTGCAGACAAGGGTTGTATGAACTCCACACGTCTCAATGTGTAGACAATTCAAATAAAGAACTCATGGAGTATAACTTGAAGTTCCACACTGCTCGCCCGTGAATGGACCCTTATGGAAAACTCAGAAAGATGGTCACGGCTGAATACGCCCATGGGCATAGTGTTGAGGATTTCTGGGCCAACTGCAAGGATGAAAATGAAGTGCACATGAGGCACTACATTTGCATGACCACATATTTTGTGAAGAGGATCAACCTTTTCCCTGTGTCAGACCAGGTAGTAGTAGATGAAAATACAGTAATGGATCGTCAGTACAATGCAGTTGCTAATCTACCATTGCCACTGATTGATTGGAATGAGAAAAAGGTTGATGACCTCGATATTCTAAAAAATCCCATTGAGGCTAGAAAAAAGGAATGGATTGATAGGAAAATTTCCCAATTGAAGCAACAAGGTGTCACCCTAACCTATGAGGAGCTTGAAGATGAGCTGACAAGCAAAACTAACAGTGAGACAGCTACTGGAGAAACCACAAAATCTCCTCCAGCCACTAGGTCAAGGAAGAGGAAAGAAATGGCTAAAGGTCAGCCCAAGCCCAAAGTGTATGCCAGAAAAGCAATGGAGGGTGAATCGTCCAAGATACCAAAGACATCGGGCATGCCTACCATCTAGGAGGACCCTCTCCATGAAGGAGAAGAGCTAGAGGCCGAGCAACAAAAGTCTCCATTTGCTGCCTCTACTATTGCAGCCACTGTTGCTACTGATGTTGCTATTGCTACTACTACTCTACCTACTTCTCAGGCGTTGCTTTCCACTTCCCTTCCCATGGTGGACATCTTAGTTCAGATTGTTTCCACTCCACCCTCGACCCAAGTAATGATAATAGACTCTTCTTCTACCACCACCTCTCTTCTCTCCTAGAGATGAAGGCCACAATGGAAATATCGTAAGAGTTGGAGAGACAAGAGAGGGAAGTTGCAAAAGATATGGAAGAGGAAGCCAATGATTACCACAAGCACCCCGAGTACCAGCATCTGACAATTGATAAAGTGGTGTGCGAGGGAGAAGAAACACAATCATTAGAGGAAGACATTGATGAGCTAGGTGCCAAGTATATTGTAGAGACATTCAATCTCAAACTTGAGGAGGAGCTGGCTCAATAGCTTAAGGATGTTGAAGAGGAAGTGGAAAAGCAACCCTCTAATGAAGAAAATAATGAAGGAGAAGAAATGGAGGAAGATACTGAACCTCCAACTAGGGAGCATGAAAAAAGCCCCAAACATGATGAAGAAATGCCTCTTTCAGAAGAGCAAGAAGAGAAAGAAAAATAGGAGCGAGAAGAGAGCCTTAAACACAATGAAGAGGTGCAGCCCCAGTGTGAGGAAGAAGAAAGAAGGAAGAAGATAAACCTGAAGAAGAGTCTGAAGCCCACAATAGCCTAGAAACAGAACAACCTGACGAGCATGGACATCATGAAGAAGAAGAAAATAAAACTATTGAAGGGGAAGACAACCCCAAAGAGCACACAACATCTAAGTCCCTATAGAAGGAAACTATGTTTATTTAGGATTCTGATGAGGAGGAAGGAAGGACAGAACAAGAAGCTCCGGGTGATAAGGTAATGGAAATCCAACACACCCGCGATGAAGAAGGTGGTCATGAATCACCAAGGGGAGAATCTTATATTCCTGAGTGACTTGAGAAGCAGTTAGAGAAGAAAATCCCAACCTTAAAGGATCTGAGGGCAAGGCTGGAGGCCATCTTGGCTTGAGCCCAAAGAAGCATGAAGAAAGAAAAGAAGCAAAAGGTACAATCTTAGTTGATAATGGATGCATCTCGATATAGAACCGTGCAAATAGCCACTCCAATTGTGGGAGAGGAAGGGGTGAGTTATAATATTTCTACTCTCGATTTGGGAATATCGATGAGAGGACAAAAGATTGACCATCTCCAAGGGTCCATTGCCACTATCATGCATCAGATGAACAAAGACAAGACCTCTAAGGAGGAATTGAAGGCACATGTGGCTGATTTGATGGCATATATTTAGTAGTGGTCATCAGTAGAACTCCCCACCACATCCTTGGTGTCGTCGTAATTGTTGTCTAAAGACCACATTGATTAGCTAAAGAAAAGAAAGAATTGGAAAAAAGCCACGAAGGATTGGTTTAGACAAGTCCTCTACAATGGAAACATGGGCATAAGTCATATGGTTAGGATGGCCAAAAAATTCCTGGAGTTGTAGAGAGTACTTGAGGGAATAAGGAAATTCCGCATCGACTTCCCTGAATTATACAAGATCACGTACCCCAAACTTGAGGCTATCCTCAAGGTACCTAATGGATCCTGGGAGAAAGATTTTTCTTTGGAAAAAGTTGATCATTGGCTTGTGGAGTCATGGAAACTAAGCCTTGACCACAAAAAAGAGGTGTTAGAGAAAGTGCTCCATGAGGTGGAGCTAGAAATTGATTGGATCAAGGAAGTTTGGGCTACTTGTGAAGAATACATAAGGTTGATGGACTTTGATGTACCCGCCGCTGAGTTAGATCCAAGATAGATAAAGCCCTACTTTCACAAGAAGATGGAGAATGGGACTGCAGATACACTAACGCTGGATTTAATGGGTTTTGATGCTCGAGCCTTTGCTCAATCCGAGCAGGTAATTAAGAATGCACAAAAATATGTAGGGACTGGGATGACCTCACAAATAAATCTAGAAAATTCAACTTCTAGGTGATCCAATTAGATATATTGGAGTGGGATAAGCTCTGGGGATTGATCGGCAAGTTTGTGGAGTACGACACCTTGAAGAGGAATGAAGGAATTCTTCTGATTGATGATAAATTCCATATAGTGTACCTACAACAAAAGAAATCAGAAAAAGACAAAAGAGCTACAGTGCTACCACAAGAAGACAAAATAGGGAAAATGAAAAAGATGTAATTTTAAATTGTAATATATTTGGGGGTAGGTGGAACCCTAGTTTGTAGTGAATCTTGGCCACATAATGAAAATCAATCTTGGCCATTCATTTGGCTTTTTGAACACTATAAATAGGGGGTCTCCTCTAATTTTCAAGAGAGAGTTGAGTTGTTGTAAAGGCATGCTGCTGAAATTTTAATAGTTCATTGGCTTTTGAAAAATTCTTGAGTTTTAGTTGCATGTTACATGGTTCTTCTCCCATAGTTAGTTAATTTGAGTAGATTTACTTTGCTTTTTTACATGTTTTAACTTGTTCTAGTAGATTAGTTAATGTTGTTCATTGATTTTGAAGAATTTTGCTATGTGTTTGCAACTTTCCTTGTCCATACTTTTTGTTGTTTATTGATGATAAACAGTCGTGTAAAGTTAGTCTGGACATGAACTAAAAGCTGCTCTAAACTCCTATCTTTTATTCATGCCTATGGTGAATGAATGGTTGAATATCTGTAGTCCCTAGAAGCTTGCACGAATTTCATGAGACTGTGAGGTAATCTGTTTAAGTGAAATTTTGTTTTTATAGGAAGGCTATCCGTAGTAGGGTCCTCCATGATCACTATTCACTATTAGTTTTAGATCCAGGAACTTCTTCTCCTCCTTTCCCTTTTTCCTTTTTTTAGTAAATAACCTATGTTAAGGTTCATTACACATTGTAAATCCAAATCTCAAGTTGAAATAGGAGTTTAAGACTGTTGTTTGAGCCTGCAACAACCATGCACTAACTTCCCATCACAAGAACACCATTTTAGGATCCAGATTCCCTCTAGCTTAACTCTGTAAGTCTTCCCTGTGATTACCAGAAAAATCACATTTAACCAACTGAGAAATTCCATGCAATTCATGACCTGACACTCGAGAGAGCTTGGGGTGATTTTCAGCAGCCCATTGTTGGAAATTTCCTTTCAAGAGAGGTAGTGCACCTACTCACTGCCTGTGTTAAAAAAGTGCTAAAACACCCATCAACATTTACTAACAACATCACATAGAAGATGTAAGCATGTAGTACCAAGGAACATCCACAATGATACACAAAACTTGCAAGCCAAATACCTGTAGCAAGTCCTCCTACACACCTCTAAATGCCAACTGTGTCAAGTATGATCTCCTCCACAGCACCCCATAACAAAATCCATAACAACATCCAACCATCCAATCACCGAGATCAAACATAACATATGTATCATGTAACTAATCATGGATGTAAGCATATCAAAACAAGAAGATCAAACTCAATGTAACCATTCCCAAACCAAGGAAATCAGCCCAATAAACCATCTCCTAAATCCAACATGTACACTCCTCAAAAGAACCCTCTAGAAACCAAATATCCATGGCTCAAGATCCATATCCATGAGAAGAAAAATCATAAACATAATGCACCTGAAAGATAAATAGGAAATACCTCTCAAGTGAACCGCCAAGTAGACTAAGAGTGGGGAATGAGAATGCTCCTCTAGGATATCCAAGTCATCATGACTCAACCAAAAACACTCTCCTCATTGGTCCATGTTGGACTCACATCCAACCAAGGTGTAGGCTCCCAGAACTTCCTACTAAAATCTCATCAAGAGTATTTGTCTCAAGAAACATGTCTCTAACCACAAGAGAACACCAAGCCTCACCTATGTCTCCAAGTATTCATGAGAACCTATAACCAATCAATCCATGCTAAACTCCAAGAAAATGATCAAAATACTCAATACAAAGAGAACCAACCAAGATCAAAATCATAGCTCCAACTGCAGAATTGGGAAAATAAACATGACACCATGATCTCACATATTCTCAAAAGAAGATCACATGCTCAAATCAACATAACATGTACCATGCCACAACTTTAAACTGGTAATCAAGACTATACCATGACATAATAACAAAACCATCCTACAACCAAGGATCACCTGTCAAAACCAACAAGTCATAAACAATACCTCAACATCTCGAGCACCTGATGTTAATGAACTCTCACTGTAGCACACATAATCCAAGAGCTCCTCCATGACACCAAAGAACACCTGCTAAAGACAACCATCCATAATCAGCAATGGATCCACATCATTTCCAAATGCTCCCACTAAATCGTGATACCAAGCAATCCCATGGTACCATGATGCACACAACCAACACCACATCATTGTCATAAGCTCACACCAAACCTGTGAATCCAAGCTTTCAATTACAACATGATAACCATCCTCTAAAGCAAGAAGATACACCACCAAACCATCATATCCATCACCTCCAATCCATCACTGTCACAAGCTCCCACTGAACCGTGTAACCAAGCTATCCATGACATCGTGATACCAATCTCCTCAAACCAAGAAGATACACTGCTACAACTTGAATTGGGATCCAATTCAACGCCACCAACAATGCACCTACATAAACCATCATGACACGCCAAAGTCTCTAATGTACAAGAAACATCCATGACACCATGATCACCACCAAATGTACCGACAACTCAACCCAACAGTGCCCACATATATGCATAATCATAGTCAACTATATAGGTCTCATATCATGATTGTACCTGGTAATACCATCTCACCTCCTCAACATGACAACAAAACCAGCAAACCAAGTGACCAAACCAAGCCACCAAAACTGAACATGCACCAACACTAAAATATCAATTGGAAAAGACAACCCATATCCAAGTCATAAATGCAACATGTAAGTATAGACCGCCTACAACATTGCACAACTTGTAGATACAACAATGCAACAAACAAATCCAATCATATACTAATAACCATGCCAAATGAGAGAATAATTTGAGATGTGCAACTAAGCATACAATGAATCCAATATTAAATCACCAAAATCCAATCATCCATAAGCTCATAATATCTTCATAGTCAAAGAGACCCATAAATAGCTCAGGTGAAAAAAGCAGCAAATAAACCATGCCAAAATAACTCCAAACTTGATTCACTATATAGTTCTCTAGACAAGCTTTCTGTTGACTATTCGAAGTTCAAAATCTGACTCTATATGCACTTGATATGCCCTCTCAAAACTCAAAAAAAACACCTGACTTTGACCAAGAAAAACACTATCAAAACTGCAAAATATAGAAAAAATTCTAACACCAGAGTGTAGAGCTCAGAGTCACCTTTCCAACGAGTCCAAGAAGTCAAAAATCTGACACCCTGAGCAAAATTTATGCCGCTCTGAAGTAAAACTGTATTTTGCATGTGAGGCAAAAAAATTTAGCCACCCCTGGTGTCTGGGCGGCAGCTCCACCCGGGTGGCACTGCTCCCCTGGTGGCGAAATCCAAAACTGATTTAAATATAATTAAATTTTTCCATAAATAAAAAATCTCTCCCCCCCTGCGTACGAACCTAATGCTATATATATTTTGGCTTTGAATCTTTTGAAATGTAGGGGTTAAACAATCAAATGGCAGATTTTACAAATTTTAAAAAATTTCATTTAAAAAAAAAATTAACCGGCGGTTTTTTTTTGGTTTACACCCCGTAGGGTGGGGTTGGCCTTGCCAGCGGCAAGGATTGCCATCCAAACACTGCTAGTTGTAGCCAACAATGCCAACAATGACAATACCTGTTGTTGGCAAGCTACTAGGGTACGACACCTTTGGGGTGGGCTGATTTGCAAAACCCCCCACTTGATTTTTATATATATACATTTTAATAAATTTTTCAAATGAAATCCTTTTTCAGCCTTGTAATATATATATATTTTTTTCATTTTGCAGGGATTAATTTTATACCAATGGGATTTTTTTTTTCAAATTTATTTTTATTGTCTAAGTACGACATTGACAGTCGTACGACCTGCGAAAGGGCATTTTACAAAAAAAAATGCATTTTTTTCAACTTCTCCAAAATAGGTCAAGTTATATGTTAAAATTCATCTCTCAGCCAACGTGAATCCAACCATAAGGTCCATTTTGTCCTAGGAGGTCATTTGTAAAATTTCCCCCACAAAACCCTCATATGAATGCACAACCAAGAAACCCTATTTTGCTAAAAAAATTCACACCCCAAATTTGTAAACAACCCATCAAACCAGCAAACCCAAAACCCTCTGCAATAAAACACCTGCAAAACCCTCATATCTTTCCATTTCCTTTCATTCTCTCATGCAACCTAGGGTTATCCAATCCACAACCAATGCTGTGATACCACTTGTAAGGAAACTTGCAGCCATATAATGACAATTTGCACATAACCCAAATCTGAAATCACGCAAATAAATACTCAATATCAACATGCAAGAGAATAGACGACATGCCCATGAAAGATGACACAAGATATACCTTGGGAAAAACCTCAAGAGGGAAAAACTAGCCTCCAAAAGCATCCACACTCCATGTATTATTCAACAATGAAAACCCATTACAATACATCTACAGAGACTCCATGAACACTTCTAAAGCACAAGCTATCCATGCATTCCATGTGACCAAGTATGAATCCACACATCCCATGTCATGCTTCAAACTCTCACACATGCACAAGCTCAACCTGCTAACCTACAACAAACTCTCCAACCTTAGACAACTACCCTTATGGTTGCTTTTATAGAAACAAGCTCCCACAAAACCACCAAGTGGTATTACATAAACCATGTGCCCAAAACCATGAACTTACAATATCATGTGACCTCACATTTAATATTGGGTACTTTATTATATTTTATTATTCCCCAATATTAAATAATTACATTTTACAATTAAGTCTCAATGTTACATACAACATAAAGTGGCCCCAACATTATAACCCCTAGCGATGCACGTCCATCTAGTTACCCCTAGGTGCACCACACACAATAATAAATTAAACATTATAAGCGAATTATGCAAGGTGTACAACACCTAATTCTAACACTAATGTACCTCCAAATGCATCTTAGTTTATGAAAGGAGGGGCAATAACCCTTAACTTATCCCAGAGATATTCAAAAGTATCTTTAGGAAGAGCTTTTGTAAGTATATCCACAATTTGATCCTTCTTCAGAACATACTCAAGCTTGACTTCATTCTCCATGACCTTCTCTCTCAAGAAATGATACCTAATAGATATATGCTTTGTTCTCGAGTGCACCACAGGATTCTTCAAAATTTTAATTGCACTTGTATTATCACAGAAGATAGAAATAGGATCATCATATAGCACCGTGATATCCTTCAATGTATGTTTCATCCATAACACTTGTGTACAACAAGATGCAACAACAATATATTGAGCTTCAACAGTAGACAAAGAGATTGAATCTTACTTCTTACTCATTCATGCCACCAACCTACATCCAAGAAAGAATGCACCACCACTTGTACTCTTTATTTCATCTATACTTCCAGTCCAATCTACATTTTTATAGGCACTAAGTGTAAAGTCAATATCTTTAGGATACCATAATCCATAATCTGGAGTGCCATTCAAATATCTAAATATTATTTTAACTGCAACAACATTTGTTTCCTTTAGATCTTCTTGAAATCTAGATACAAGACAAACCACATGCATAATATTTGGTCTAGTAGCATTCAAATACAACAGTCCACCAATCATAGATCTATACTTGCTCTGATCAGCCTTAGTGGTGCAGGAGCACCTTGTTCTCTGAATGCCTTCAAAAGGAAAAATTGCAAAATTTGAATTTTCAAATGGAAAACAATGTACAAGGTTCATGTAAGAGTCATTTTCAATGTAATTCAGTCATTAATAGGTCTCTAGGTGGTCAAAATGATGGAAAATTTAAAACTTGCAAAATTTGCAAAATCATCAAATTGGGAAAAGTGAAAAAATGCAAAAAAAGGGAAGAATATGAAGAGTCAAGTGGGAAAATAGTAAGTTTGGTTGATGAAGTTGTAAAGGAAGTTAGTTTAACTAACTTAAAACATCATTATAAAGCATGGAATAGGTGAGGAAGAGGAAATCTTGAGATCTTGTAACTAATTTTGAAATAAAGAGTACCCTATTTTTTGGAAACAATTCCTTCTCTATGATTTTTCAATCTTTTTAGGCCTGTACAACATCTTCAAGAATTTTTTTCTATTTCTTTGAATCCAATATGGTTTAAAATCTTCAAATAAAGTGAGTTTGAGAGGAACTAAGTGAATTTAAGGGCTAGTTGCAAACTTTTTCTTTATAGCTATTTGTAACCCTTAAAACAGGGTTTGAGAGTCCTTTAGGTTTCTAGTCACCATTCCACCGATGGAGGTTAGTTAGATTTGTGGAATGGGATGTTTTAGGATATTTTTTTGGTTTTTGAATGTGTACAGGTGCAGGGGAAGCAATGGAGCAAAGTTTTGATGCTCCCTTTAACAAAATTCTAAGTTTTCCTCTTGAAAATGGTGGTTACAAGCATGGTAATGAAGAAACAACATGTGTATGGGCTTGGTGATGATTGAAGAAGATTTGGAAGACATAATATAACCTATTTGAAGTGGTGGCCAGTGTATTTAAGGTTTACAAAGTTCTTTTTCAACAAACCCTCATTCCTTTAAGCATTATGGAGCCTAGAATTAAGGGTTTTACTATTCAGTGCTTTATTGGGCCTATCAGCCCATAAAAGTTGATGAATCTTAAGTTTTGAGACTTTTTAAAAGACTGTTTAAAGTCATTTGATGTTTTGGTGACGATTTAAGACCACCTCCTTTGTAATTTTTGGCTAATTGGGTATAATTACCAGTGGATAGTCTATTGGTTTTCACATATTTTCCAAAACAAATGCTATTACTCTTGAAGTATGGTAGTATGGACTGAAATGGGTACCTAAAGGAATGTTTGGTTTATGGAATTCTTGTAAGGGTTGTTTGGTATACCCACTTTTGTCAAGTTGCTATGCTACTAGGGTTTGGGTGGTTGAATGCAAAGAAAGTGGAAATTTGTTCTAACAGTGATTTGAGTGATTGGTTTTGGATAGAGAATATCTAATTAATGTCTTCAAGGATGCCTAAATTCTTGGACAAAGTTGAGAAAGAAAATCTTATTGTTTTGGGTGTTTGAGCAATATGAACCTTATGTGCAAATGGTGTTTTGACTATAAGAATCAAAGAATCTGATAGGTTAGTGTTATGTGAGTATTTTCTTGGTTTGGTTCAATCAAAATCATGATGTATACTATGTCTTCAAGGTCTGGTAAAAGGTATGTAACAAGAATGCATGGTTAGTTGTTATTGTGAGTTCCATAGAAGAGAAAATTTGGTGCATGTTGAATGAATGGGTGGTCACAGAGTTTCCTGATTAGTTAGTTGCTTCTTTCAGTTAATGTAATGTGGAAAAAAGTAATTTAAGGTCTGTTGAGAGATTTGAAGCCAAATTGGGTGAATACTGTATTTTTTTCCTTATTGAGATAGGTTGAAATGTGGTGAATATGGAAAGAGTTGAATGGTTCAGTATCTCTAATCAGGTTTTTGTATTGGTATAGTCAACTTGAATATGGCTAAACTGTATTTTGAATCTAATAAAGATTATGTGACAAGTTTGATGATTGATGCTTTGTAACATGAAGTGAAATTGAAGAGATTTTTGATGGATGTTTAAGTGAATCAATGGTGATTGTGAAATTGTTCTTCTCAGTTTGAGTTTGGGTCTGAAGTACCCTTGTTGGTTTGTTGGTTTTGGTAGATGATCTATATCAATTGGTATTAGAGCTAGTTGATTCTGATGATTGGTTGAGTTTTTTTTGTTGAGTTGTGGTTGGTTGCAGGTGCTTGATCCATTTGAGCTGTGGAGAGGAAGAGTTTCTGAGAAGTTATGTGTTGGAAGACAAGCTGAGGTCTGTGGTCACCATCCTCCAATGGAGATTAAGCTGGGTAGAAGGTGCAAAGTAAAGAGTGATGCATCTTCCAGGATCTACTGTTGGGTAAGATGGATGGTTTGTTGAGTTGGTGTTGTAAGGCAGTGAGGGAGATGGATACCTATCTGAAGAAGCACTTGAGTTTGCATCCATTTGAAGAAGTTGAAGGACAGTTTGAGAGTACTCCAATGATGGGAGTAGAGGACAAGATGATTGGTCAGAGAAGGTCAAGGATGAATTATTGAAAAAGGGAAAGATTGTTGAGAAAATCAATGTGAAAGGATAGTCTTGTGTCCTTTTGAATGAGAATAATGATTAAGAACCTAATGGCAGAAAAAGAGATGGAAAAAGGCAAAGAAAAGACAAGTGAAGATAGAGATGAAGACAAAGCTGGGGGAAAAGATAAAGACAAGAGAAAGATTCAAGAGAAAGGAAGAAGAAGTAGTCTAAGAAAAAATTGAATTTGATATGCAGGTGAAAGAACAAGCAAGGCTGGTACAACATGTTTCCAAAGGGACTTGGAAAATTTTTGTAGGCCAATTGTATGGTACAAGAGTACCTTGTTCGTTGAATGCTTTCAAAAGGAAAAATTGTAAAATTTGAATTTTCAAATGGAAAAAAATGTAAAAGGGTCATGTAAGAGTCAGTTTCAATGTAATTGAGTCATTAATAAGTCTCTAGGTGGTCAAAATGGTGGAAAATGTAAAACTTGCAAAATTTGCAAAGTTGTCAAATTGGGAAAGTGAAAAAATACAAAAAAAAGGCAAGAATATGAAGAGTCAAGTGGGAAAATAGTAAGTTTGGTCAATGAAGTTGTACAGGAAGTTAGTTTAAATGATTGAAAAAATTGTTATAAAGCATGGAATAGGTGAGGAAGAGGCATTCTTGAGATCTTGTAACTAATTTTGAAATAAAGAGTACCCTATTTTTTTGGAAACAATGCCTTCTCTGTGATTTTTCAATCTTTTTGGGCATGTACAACATCTTCAAGCATTATTTTTTATTGCTTTGAATTCAATAAGGTTTAAAATCTTCAAATAAAGTGAGTTTGAGAGGAACTAAGTGAGTTTAAGGGCTGGTTGGAGACTTTTTCTTTATAACTATTTGTAACCCTTAAAATAGGGTTTGAGAGTCCTTTAGGTTTCTAGTCACCATTCCACCGATGGAGGTTAGTTAGATTGGTGAAATTGGATGTTTTAGGATGTTTTTTTAGTTTTTGAATGTGTGCAAGTGTAGGGGAAGCAATGGAGCAAAGTTTTGATGTTTCCTTTAACAAAAATTCTAAGTTTTGATCTTGAAAATGGTGGTTACAAGGATGGTAATGAAGAAAAAACATGTGTATGGGCTTGGTGATGATTGAAGAAGATTTGGAAGACATAATATAACTTGTTTGAAGTGGTGGCCAGTGTATTTAAGGTTTGCAAAGTTCCTTTTCAACAAACCCTCATTGCTTTAAGCATTGTGGAGCCTAGAATTAATGGTTTTACTGTTCAATGCTTTATTGGGTCTATCAGCCCCTAAAATTTGATGAATCTTAAGTTTTGAGACTTGTTAAAAGACTGTTTAAAGTCATTTTATGTTTTGGTGATGATTTGAGACCACCTTCTTTGTAATTTTGGGCTAATTGGGTATAATTACCAACGAATAGTCTGTTGGTTTTCACATATTTTCCAAAAAAAATGCTATTACTCTTGAATCATGTTAGTATGGACTGAAATGGGTACCTAAAGGCATGTTTGGTTTATGGATTTCCTATAAGGGTTGTTTGGTATACCCGCATTTGTCAAGTTGCTATGCTACTAGGGTTTGGGTGGTTGAATGCAAAGAAAGTGGAAATCTATTCTAACAGTGATTTGAGTGATTGGTTTTGGATAGAGACTATCTAATTAATGTTGTCAAGGATGCCTAAATTATTGGACAGAGTTGAGAAAGAAAATTTTGTTGTTTTGGGTGTTTGAGCAATATGAACCCTTTGTGTAAATGGTGTTTTAACTGTAAGAATCAAAGAATTTGTTAGGTCAGTGTTATGTGAGTATTTTCTTGGTTTGGTTCAATCAAAATCATGATGTATACTATGTCTTGAAGGTCTAGTAAAAGGTCTATAACAAGAATGCATGGCTAGTTGTTATTGTGAGTTGCATAGAATAACAAATTTGGTGCATGTTGAATGTATGGGTGGTCACAGAGTTTCATGATCAGATAGTTGCTTGTTTCAGTTAATGTAATGTGGAAGAAAGTAATTTAAGTTATGTTGAGAGCTTTGAATCCAGATTGGGTGAATAATGCCTTTTTTTCCTTATTGAGATAGGTTGAAATGTGATGAATATGGAAAGAGTTGAATGGTTCAGTAATGTCTAATCAGGTTTTTGTATTGGTACAGTCAACTTGAATATGGCTAAACTATATTTTGAATCTAATAAAGGTTAAGTGACAAGTTTGATGATTGATGCTTTATAACATGAAGTGAAATTGAAGATATTTTTGATGGATGTTTAAGTGAATCAATGGTGATTTTGAAATTGATCTTCTTAGTTTGAGTTTGGGTCTGAAGTACCCTTGTTGGTTTGTTAGTTTTGGTAGATGCTCTGCATCACTTAGGTGAATCATCATCTTTAACCAACTTGCAACCGTTCACCATAGGAGTTCTTACTGGTTTGGAATCGTCCATCCCAAACTTCTTCAACATCTCTCTCACATACTTCGACTATGAAATGAAAATTCCTTTCTCCATTTGATTAATCTGTAGCCAAAGAAAGAGATTCATCTCCACAAACATAGACATTTCAAACTATTTATGCATCTCTTCTACAAACATCTTGCACATCTTTTCATTGCCTCCAAAGATAATGTCATCAACATATACAACTACAATAAGGATTTTGTCATTTTCAATCTCGAAGTACAATTTATTGTCTTTCATACCCTTGTTAAATCCTTGTTGACTCAAATACTTATCTAATCTTGCATACTAGGCTCTAGGAGCTTGCTTCCATCCATATAAAGCTTTCTTCAATTTGCACACCATATCCGGTTGTTCTATTAATTGAAATCATTCTGGTTGTTCCATGTAGACCTCTTCTTCTAGCTCACCATTCAAAAATGTTTATTTGACATCCATCTGATAGACTTTGAAATCTTTATAAGCAGCCAATGCCAAGAACATCCTTATAGCTTCCATTCTTGCTACGGGGGAAAAAGTATCCTGAAAATCTATTCCTTCTACTTGTGAGTAGCCTTTACACACAAGTTTTTCTTTGTTTTTGACAACTTTCCCATTCTCATTCAACTTATTTTTGAATACCCATTTCAATCCAATGATATTTTTGTCTGCTAGTCTTCAGACTAATTCCCAAGTTTGATTCTTCTCAATCTACAAAATTTATTTTATTGCTTCCTTCCAATGTTCATCCTTACAGGATTCACTTACTAATTTCGGCTCAATCTCAAAGAATAAGCACAAATTTATTTCAACAACTTTGCTTCTGGTTAACACACCTTTTGTCTTGTCACCAATAATCTAATTTTTTGAATGATTCCTTTGTACATATTTCAATGTCCTAGGGAACATCACCTAAGCATCTTCTTCTCTTTCATTTTGTTCATTCTATCTTTTCTGCTCATCTTTATCCTATTCTTCGATAGTTTCTTCTATTCTTGTACAATCATGTTCATCAGACACATATCCATCAAGTTCAATAGAATTCTTCACTGTTTCATCAACCTTCACATTCGAGCTTTCTACAATCTTCCTTAGTATTTTATTGAAACATCTATACGCCTTGATTTTGGTAGAATATCCAAAAAATATTCCTTCATCACTTCTTGTATCAAATTTTCCCAAACTTTCCTCATCTCTTTTGATATAGCATTTGCTTTTGAATACCTTGAAATATTTAACTTTAGGAATTCTTCTATACCATAGCTCATAGGGAGTCTTTGTACTATTTTCTCTTGCCTGAACTTGATTGAATACATATACAACTGTGTGAATAGCTTCTTTCGAGTAAAATTTTGGTAATCCGACTTCAGTGATCATTGACCTAGCAGCCTCTTGAACTATTGTATTTTTCCTTTCAACAACTTCATTCTACTGAGGAGTTCTTGGAGTAGATAACTATATCTTTATTCCATGCATTTCACAAAACATATTAAACTCATGGGAGGTGAATTCTCCACCTTTGTCAGATCTCAAGCATTATATTTTCAAATTCACTTCATTTTCAACCATAGCCTTGAATGCCTTGAATCTATCTAATGCATATGATTTCTCTCTTAGAAATGTAACCCATGTATATCTAGAATAATCATCAACTAAAAGCATAAAATACCTTTCACTAAGTAGACTTCGCACTCTCAAAGGACCATAGAGATCTGTATGAACCAAATCCAGTAATCTAGTAGTAGATTGTTCTCTTGATCTGTAATGATTTCTTGTTTTCTTCCCAAACTCACAGTTCTTATAGATAGCATTTATAGGCTTTGTAATTCACAATAAATCTCTCACAGCCTAAACAACACTAATCCTTTCCAAGTTATCAAAATTCATGTGACACATTCTCCTGTGCCATAACCAACTGTCATTTATCTGAATCATAAAGCATTGCCCATCAACACCCTTAGCAATCAATGTTCTAGATCCTTTCTGGATCTCACACTTCTCATCCTTAAACATAAGATCATATCCTTTTCTACACATCTGACCAATGCTCAACAAATTATGCCTTAAAAACTTAACATAGTAAACATAGTCAATATGATGCTTTCCATCAAAACTTACTGAACCTATCCTATAGATTTTAGCACCTGTATCATCTCAAAACAATACCAAACCTGCATCATATATCTCAAGTTTCAAAAAATTACTCTTATCACCACTCATGTAATGTGAGAAACAACTATCAACTACCCAAAAGTTATTTTCTTTTTTAGCATGTAGGGCAAAGATAATCGTACCTTCATTTTTCTCCTTCTCCTTCTTCTCCGAAGGACTTTCCTTTATTTGTTTTTTTGAATCATTAGAAGTAGGTTCATCCTTAATCGCTAGGAACAAGCATTCATTGTCATCTAGATCTTCATATTCCGAATCTTCATTGGAACCTTTTCTCATTCTTCTTACAAAGTTAGCTTCAATTTCATCAATTTTTTCTTCATTTAGATCTTCAGTTTTTGTAGCTTTGAAAGAAGTCTTTGTTTTTCCTCCACTTCTTAGATTTGGCTTCCTCATCTCATAATATGTCAAGAATCCTAGCAACAAATCCTTAGTACAAGTCTTATAATCTATAGTCTTCTCAATAGCACTCACCTTTTCACTGTAAGAATTAGGAAGAGTTCTAAGAATCTTCTTTACAATCTTGGTTTCATCTATAGTAGCACCAAGAGATCGCATTTCAACCACTATCTCATCCAATCTCTTTACATAAGCTTTAACATTTTCATCTTCAGACATATGTATAAGATCAAACTGTGTTTTCAAATTCTGTAATTTTTCCTCTTTTACCCTTTCATCACCATCGTGTGCTCTTTCTAAAGCATTCCAGACTTCCTTACCTATCTTCAAGTTCTGAACCTTAATCAACTCGAAATGTACCAAACTATTTTGTAAGATGAACTTTTCCTTATTATTCACTTCATGTGCTTTGATTTCTTTAGGTGTACTTGAATCATTAGCACGAGGAGTGTAGGGATTCTTATAAGTTTTCTCTAGATCATATCCACAATACTCCATATATTCATCCATCAATACTATCTAGATACCATAATTAATTCCATCAAACCTTGGATAATCAAAGACCATATTTTTAGCCATCCCAGACCTTCCTCAAGAGGTTAAGCTTTTCACCAAGGAAGCAAGCTCTGATACCAATTGTTGGATAGGAAAATTGAGAGGGTGGGTGAATCAGTTGTCACATATTATAACCTTCAATTCAATTACCAAAACTAACACATAAATTGATTAAATGATTAACCATTAAATTACTTACACAAACACAATAACACCATATTTATGTGGAAAACCTAATGAGGGAAAAACCACAGTGAGGATTAACTCACACTATAGAGAATATCAAAACTAATTACAAAATGGCTCACTACCTGAGATAAGGCTCATTGCCTACAATAAGCACTCACTGTCCATAGGGCTACAACTCAGAGATACAAAAGAATAAAAAGAAGACTTGTAATAGAGAGACAACAATCCCAATGCAACAAAGGATTCCACCACAATCACTGATCAACCTACATGAATGATAGAGTTTTCCTTCTACTCATTGCATCTAGAAACTCAACATTAAGCTTTGCACTGATCAACCACACACATAACTCACATACTTTTAGAATAGCATCAAAGTCATGTTTTCTCTTTCACTTATCTTCCTTCTTTTCTTGTGTACAATTTTCATTGCTAGCTCATTATGTATTTATACTATCTCCAACCTTGAAAAGATACAAAGTTAGCCATCCAACTTCAAATTCAAATTAGGTCAGTGCCAAACATTCTAGGGTGGAATTAGAATGAGGGCAACCCAAACACATGCTTCACCGGGACCCATAATAGATCCAACACGCTTCATCAACTTCGAAGATAGTGCTTAACACATGCTCATCCAAACCAGAGTAAAACACATAAAACGATTAAGCTTGATACTTCTAGAAACCAAAAATATCTTCAATGCAATTAGAACATCTTATCTCTAAACCTGCAAGCCAAAAGACTTCATCAAAGAGAAATCCAAAGCATAAACATTCTCCCGGATCTAAGACAAAACACAAACATAGTTCACAATTGATGAACACAATTAGATCTTCACAAAGAACCAATAGCCAAGAATCTATATATAGCAACCTTCAACAAGCTTGACAAACATATATGATCCTCACAAACATAGGAACAAGTACTAGATCAACAACTTCAATAGTTGAATACTTGTAATCTTCCTTTAATAAAATTTTCTCAATATGCTCAACATATAAAGTCAACAACAACTAGTAGATAACCAGTTGACCAGTTGACATCAATGACAACACTTTCATTCCTCTTTCCATTCTTGCAACAACTTTATGATCTCATGTTGGTATGTCAGTTTGAAGTCCCATAAACTATGTGATTTCTTCATTGTTATGGAATTAATCCAAAATAGGTGTATGTTGTTGTTGGTCCCAATCTATCAAGTGTGGGTAACAAAGGGGTAGGCTATCATCGTTGTCTGCAAAAATTACAAAATTTGTTAAGATGGTTAATATGGCTCTGGTATCATTCTCCCATTGGGTGTCTAGGTCATCATCACTAGAGGTGATAAAAGAAGGAGAATCCCATTCATACTCGTTAGAGTCTATTTTGAAATAATAATAGTCATTAGGAATGGTTTTGATAAGTTGGATAGGGACTAGACCAATGCTAAAGTTTTCAAATAAGCCCTCGACGGGTAATTCATTTTCAATAAGGTGGTAGATATCCAATTTCTTAATGCTAGTAGATGGTGCTCATTTCTTAAAAGAGGTTTGTCTAGTATTTGGAGTAACCACATCTTTTGAATCATAACCTAGTCCCATGTTTTTCTTTCTTTGTTCCACTATGATGGGATCCCATCTACCTTGTTTGCATAGCCCAAGGCCACCTGTTCCAATATATCCCATTTTTTTAGCTAACTAATAGCCTTTACTACTAGGCTCAATTAGAAGGGGTTGTGGTTGTTCTAGCTCCTTTTGGTCCTCTTTGTAGATCATCAATGACAAGTATTCTTTAAATATCTCTTCATCCTTCATATCTCCCCACTTGGTGAAAATTGTGGGTTTAGCTATCATTTTTACTGTTGAAACATATTTGATCTTTTTCAGTTCTCTATAAACCTTGGGTGTTGGTGGAAGCATTCCAATGCAAAATGCTTGATTGAAGTGATAATTTCCATTACCGTTGTCAAGTACTTGAACCTTGGTTTCAATTTTTGGTTGCTCCTTTGATGTTGGTTTAATTGAGGTTGATGGTAGTGTGGAAGGGTCAACATATGAGCATGAATGAAATGATATGTCATTGTTGGGTATACATTGGATATTTTTATACTTCTCAAATTTTGCATAAAAGTGGAAGGGTTCATGATCAACATATAATGTCACCTCCTTTCCTTCGTGAAGAAACTTTAGACACTAGTGAAAGGTTGAAGGAACCACTTGTAATGCATGAATCTAAGGTTTCCCTAGAATGAGGTTATACAGTAACTCAAGGTCAAGTACCTGACATGTGGTTTCTATGGTGGTTGGTCTTATCTACACTGGTAGCCTAATTGTCCTTTTTTAATTCCTTTCGAGTTCATCATAGGCCCTTATAGTAATTCCATTTCCTTTGTCTATCACATCATCTGAATACCCCAGTTGTTTCACAAATTTCAAAGTATAGATGTTTAGACTTGCACCATTATCTATCAACACTCTCTTGACCATGTATTTGTGGAGACCAACCTTTATGTAGAGAGTTTGGTTGTGGAATGACTTCAGTGGAAGGTCTTTCTTGGAAAAGATTAAATTGTGATTTCCTGTGATTTTTCCAACCATGGCTTGAAATTGATCTGGATTGAGGTCATTAGGAACCGATGCTTCTAATGCTTTTTCGAGTATCTCCCTATGTGTGGGTGATAATTTTAGCAGTTCTAGGATTGAGATCAAGGAAAGAGTCTTCTTTAGCTATTCCACAATAATGTATTCATTTGATGACTTAGCTATGGGTTTAGGTGGGGCTCCTTCTATTGTAACTTTTATCTGATGGGTAGTTATGTTACATTTGGTGTCCCTACCTCATATAGTCACTACATTTACCCTAGTGTCATCTGCTTGAGAGAGGGTGCCTAGAACTGTGTCACCATAAGTGTAGTTAGCATTGTGATAGTCTTGGTCCTTTCCTTTGTCATTATTCTTGGCATGGTTCGGAATTGGATTTGTGTATATCTTGAGGTCTTTGTTTCTAGGATGATGTTTGACATCCACTTCTCCCTTTTCAATCAAATCTTATATTATGTGCTTGAGTCTCATGTAGTTTTTTTTTGTATTTCCTTTTATTTTGTGGAACTTGCATAAGTCCTCATTGTACCATGGTGTGTCGAAGCTTGGCTCCTCATAGTTTGGGCAATCAATTGACCTTGATGATGTTTTTTTGTACTAGTTTGTGAATGACCATATCAAGTGGCTTTCCTAATCCAATGAACTTCCTTCTTGGTTGATCGTATTTCCTCTATTTCCCTCCCTAATTTATCTGTTGGTTGACCTCATGATTATTTTGGTGATAGGTAAGTTGACTGTTTTGTGCATTATTAGGAGCATAGCTTGTTTGTGCAATTTGAGGTGTTTTAGGATTTTGTAAATTCCACACAGCTCTAGCATCAACTACCCTATCATTGGTGACATTTTTGTTCTTGGCCCAAATCTTAGGTTTCTCATTTGAATTAGAAGAATTATCCCTTGAGTTGTTTAGTTTAAACACTCCCCTTGCTATGAGAGCCCTTTATATGTGTAGTCCCTTCTCAATCGTTTCTTCAAATTTTGCGGGACACAACATGGTGAGTTGGTAGTTGACTTCTGCTTGGACATTGGAAACAAATATGTCTACCAGTTCCTTGTCAGGAATAGGCAACTTGTATTGACTAGCTTTATGTCTCCATTGTTGAAGGTAGGAGGTGAATGATTCTCCTTGACTCTGTTTAATCTTGTATAGATCTGTGATGGTGACGTCTTGTTCTATATTGAATGAGAAGTGGTTTACGAATTTGGTAGTCAGTTCATCAAAACTTCTAATTCCTAGGGGTAGATGGGAGAACCACACCATAGAATGACCAGTAAGGCTACATGGAAAGAGCCTCATTAGATAAGCATTGTTGTTTTGGACTTCCGTGCATGATACTGAGAAATCACATATGTGTTCTATTGGGTCTCCTTTCCCTTTGTACTTGTCAAACATTAGTATTTCAAAGTTTTTTGGAAAAGGAAGCATAGTAATGGAACGATCAAAAGGAAATGGACATATATCTTGAAGGGTGTAAGTATTATTGGGTTTTCCTACCTGCATATTTGATTATCTTTGATTCATGGCATGTAGTTGTATGTCTACCTTTATTTTTGGTACATTTGTTTGTGGATCCTGTGTGTAGTAACCTTGTTTTCCTACCATGTTTTGGTCATAGGTTGGGTATTGTGGAGGTACAGGACCTTGGTGACCATGTTGGGTGGAAGGATAATTAAATCCTTGCTATGAAAAAGGAGGGTTAGGTCCTTGTTGTGTGAAAGGAGGGTTAGTTCCTTGTTGAATGTAAGGAGGGTTAGCTCCTTGTTGAATGTAAGATGAGTTAGCTCCTTGTTGAATGTAAGGAGGGTTAGCTCCTTGTTGAATGGAAGGAGGGTTAGTTCCTTGTTGTTGGGATGAACTGTATTGAAGGTTACCTTGATAATGTGTTGGTGAGACACCTTGTTGATTGGATGAATTGGGAAGGTTACCTTGTGGCACACCTTGTTGTTGGGGCAAACTATTTTGAAAGTTACCTTGATAGTGCATTGGTGGGACACCTTGTTGATGGGACAAACTGTGAAGGGTACCATGTGGCAAACCTTGTTGTTGGTACTGTTGATTGGGAAGGGGACCATGTGGCCCACCTTTTTGATTGGAAAGGGTACCCTACAACACACCTTGTTGTTGGTACTATTGACTAGGAAGGAGACCATGTGGCCCACCTTGTTGATTGGAACTTGGGTACCCTATGACACACCTTGTTGTTGGTAGTATTGATTGGAAAGGGGACCATATGACCCACCTTGTTGATTGGAAAGGGTACCCTATGGCACACCTTGTTGTTAGTATTGTTGATTGGGAAGGGGACCATATGACCCACCTTATTGATGGTACTGTTGTGGGAATTTCCCTTGTTGATTTTATACATTTTGGGAAGTGTCAATATATGAGGTGTGTTGGGTCATGTATTGTCCTGTTGGTGGATTGTTACCTTGTGGTACATATTGAGATGGACCTCCTTGATATTGTTGGGCCATTGCCGCTTGTTCAATTTGGGATGGTTTTTTATACAAAGTATTTTCCATTGGTTGATCATTACCTTTCGAGAAGACTGGTGGCATGTTTGGAATCTCCAATGGTTTTGGTATTTCTCTCACAAATAAGTTATATCCTAAGGGAATGAGGTGAGGATCTTTGAGACCTTCTACATTGAATTCTATAGGCAACTTAGCACCACTTTGTGCTAACTTGAAGAAGTATTTGGATCCTTTCTTAGGAGTTTTTCCATTAGTTTGAGCACCTTAGGATTGTTAAAATGTTGAAATAATTCTTCATCATTTCTTTCTTCCTCACTATCCACCTCCTCTATGACCATATCTTTGGGATTTTGTTTTGATCTATCCATGGATTCTTGTTGTCTATGGATCACTTCTTCCTCACTAGGTGATTGGTTTGTTGTTGCTTTGAATGTGGGTCTCTTTTCAGGTGTTTCAAGGTCACTTGGACTATAGCCCCATGGACCACTTTCATCATTAGTGGTGTTTGTTTGGGGCATACTAACATTTCTTTTGTTTTCTTCCATATTTTTTCTATGTTGTGATATTGTAATTTTCATAAACAAGTGCCAAGATTTTGTGAACGTTTGGTGACTTCTAACTATGTAATGAAAAAATGCTTTGTTTTTGGGATTATCTATTTTTGAGGAAATGAAATTGCATTTGTATTTGGGATTTTCTATTTTTGAAAAGAGGATACCTATTGCCATGCAGGAGGTGTTAATACAAGCCTTCCAACTGCAAGATCAACTCTTTTCTCTTGTTTTTCTAGCATGCCTTTTGTGTTTCTCCACCGGTTTGGTGTTTCCTTTGTCTTGAAATGAAGCTCCTCAAACTACTGATTATGTCTATTTGTTCTCCTTCAATTAGCTCAAAGTTTGGTTGTATGATAGCTGGCATAAGGTTCAATTGTTGAATTGGACCAATCAGATGTCAAATGGTCATAAGGTGCAATGATGAAAATGTTGGTGTTTTGATATGGTTGTTGTGATTCTCAAGACCCTAAGGTTTGAGTGATGTTTTGGATAACACTATTTTTGGAACTCCAAATGTTGAAAGCCTTGGATTGATATTTCACTTCTTTTTCTAGAGGATATGTTGTGGGAAATTTAATTGAACTAGCCTTGATGTTCAAGCAAATGTTGATATCTTAGAAGTGTAAGTGAAAGAATGATCCAAGTTTTTTTTTAATTTTGATTTCTAAAAGTAGGATGAGGTGTTGAATTTTGCAAATGGATGATGGACTGATCATGACACATATTGGGAGTCTAATTATTTTGTTCTCAAACAATTTGTAACCAGTTTTGGATTGGTTTTCTAATTTTTACTAGGAAATAGAGCAAAAGCGATAGTTTTGAAGCAAAGGTGACTGAAAAAGTCAACTACGACCAGATTATGGTTAAGTGTGCTCATATTAGAAAAGAAAATGTAGTAATATTTTTCAAGTGTGGCCTCTATGTCAAGTTTTTCAAATTGGTGAATTGCACAGGAAAAAGAAAGCTTTTTGGTCAAAAGCAGCTAGTTTGTAGTCAACCGCGTTTCAAATATTTAGTCAATTGCAGCACAAAAAGGTCAAATGTGGCTAGTTTTTAGTCAAGTGCACTCAAATTTTCAAAAGTGGTAAATTTTCACCAGTAACTATCATAAATAGAGAGAAAAAGAGGTAGATTTTTGGCAAGTGTGGCCAGTTTTTGGTCAGGTGCAATAGAGACAGCAACAAAAGCGGTACTCTATGCAGATTTTTTTTCTAGTTTCTGAGTTTGGCAACAACATTGGATAAATTTGTAGATTTGAAGGTTTTTTTTGGTTTGATTTGAGATTTTGGCAAGTGATATCACAAGACATCAATCAAAACTATTTAACCCTAAAAATGTCTACAACTTTAAGCGCGTTTCTTTCCACAAAAGCTCAATGTTCATGGAAGTTGGAATGCTAAAGTTATAGTTTCCAATGTTTACTTTTTCCTTAATGTGACTTGAAATGTGAGCCTAAACATTTGGAAACCTTCAAAGATATTTGTTTAAGATATATTTTAGGGATTGAAAACATAGGGCTCTTTTCTAAGTATTCACACTAAGTTCAAAGGGTTTGATGTTTGAGAACCATGTTAAATGCTTGTTTTGATGTGTTCATTTTAATTCAAGCACAATGTTTGATGTTTCAAACTAACCAAATAGATTTGGTAATTTTGTGAAGACAATTTGCACCTTAGGGATAGACACTTCCTTTTAGGTGGGCTTACCTCATGCCCCGAAGGGATGATTTTACATGCAATGAATGGAGAGGTTTTTAAGCTCAACCATAAGTCGGACTTGGTAAGTAGCTTCTCGGAATCAAAGTTCTGATGCACCACTTCAAAGAATGTTTTTGATTGAAAGGGGGTGGATTCTACAAAATTGGTTCTTAGTCATGTTTTGGTATTTTTTATTGGTTTACATGCAGTGATTCACTCAATTAAGAGGCTTCCTAGCCCTTGCAATTTTTTACGTATCTCACAGATACTAGGGGATAATTTTTTTGGTATAGAATATCTACACCAAGTGGTTGATGAATTCATCACATCCACAGTTATTTATATAGCAGACCAAAACAAAAGTCCTACTTGGGTCGTTCCCTCTCACAAATCGGGAGGTAGGCCCTCTAAAGGTATGCTTTGAAATGTAAACAAAGTGTGAAACTCAAGATTCTTTTCATCACCCAAGATCGCCGAAAGGCATGAGGGGAGAGGATAGACACCTAGTTTTCCAAATGTGAAATACATAGTATACACTTCATCACAATGTTTTTTTTAAGTCCAAAAGAATGAAAAAATAAAGAAAATAAAAATAAAAATAAAGTAAAACAAAAATAAAAGTGTGTACAAGATAGCAATTTTGTTCTTTTTTATGTGCACCAAAATGAAATATTCTTGATTTCAGACAAAGAGATAGCAATGTGCAAGACAAAAATTTGATTTGTTCATTTTAAGCACCAACCAAAATGTTTTCTAAAACCTTGTCTTAATGGTCAACAAAAGAAAACTATGTGTTCATCAACGAAATGAAAGCATTTGATCATTTTTTTTAATAAGCACCAAAATTAAAGTGTGCTCCTAAACTATGAAAATTTTGAAAAAGTTTATTTTTAGAGCACCAATTGAAATTTTGTAAGATAGAAAGCTTTGAATAGTTTGTTTTAGAGCACCAATTGAATTTTTGTAAGCTAGAAAGCTTTGTAAAGTTTGTTTTAGAGCACCGATTGAAATGTGTGTTTGTGTGGTTCTTTTTACTGCACCAAATCAAAGTTTTCTAACTATGAAAGCTTTGAAAAAGTTCATTTTAGAGCACCAAATTGAAATGCTCATTTGTGGGGTTATTTTTATTACACAAAATTAAAGTTTTCTAACTATGATAGTTTTGAAAAATTAAAAGCTTCAACTATTCGCCTTCTCTACAATAAATGTGTTAGTCATTTCTTGAATAAAACTATGCCATGCTTTTGAAAATCCTACACAAACAATGTTAGCACTTGCCAAACATCCAAATCAAATGACCGTTAGTGTTAGAAATTGAAAATGTGACTTGTTGATTTCAGATAAAAGTTTTATAGAGAAAAAGTGAAAAAAAATTAGCAGAAGCGGCCCTATCAAAAAAGCAAGTGCGAATGAAAAACTCAAAAGCGACCTCTGTTTTTAAGCGGAAGCGGCTGAAAAAATCAATTGTTCCCCTATGATTTTTGCAAAAGCACAAGAAATGTCAAAAAAAGCCAAAAAAATGTTAGGTGTGGCAGAAATGTGAAATCAAGTGTGTGAAGTTCTTGTAGCTTCTGTGTGATTTTTTTTTTCAGTACGCTTATGAAACTCATAACATCAAAATTTGCTCATAAAATGGTTAGTGCTAAGGATCGTGGTCCCACTGGGCATGCTAGAATGTGTAAGGGGGAAATTGGATGATGCGATAAGATAAATTAATTGAATTAAAACTAATCTAACTCAAAATAAAAATCAAGATTCATGCCCATTACTCACAAAATGAAACTATGAAGAATAAATTCAAATGATGCAATCAAAAGAGACAAACACAAAATGAATTCAATAAACGTAGAATTACCATCTTGTGTTGGAGTGTGTTCATGAATATGTTGGGTTTTTCGTATCAATGCGAAGCCTCCATTGTGCGTGCAAAAGCTCCAAAGTCATGTGTGTGTTGATCGAAGATGTGTGTAAAGATTTGTCAAAATGTTGATTAAGATTTCTACATTACTTCTTCATGCAAATGATATTGATTCTCTGATCATTTTTTAGAAGAAAGATGGTTGTTATATAGAATTTGTGTTTCAAAATGAATGCTCAAGATCACATAGTAGAATATCCTAATCAATGGTTCAAAACCATTGAGAGGATTTAGATGGGAATAATCAGTACATTTTGATTAAACGTAATCAATGTGATTGAAGAAATCATTTTGAGTGTTGAGTGAGATTGAGGAAATAGATTACATAATATGTGGAATTGAAGAATGGATTGAATCAATTAAGAATGGATGGATTAGTTAGAGAATAAAGTGAGCAATCGAGGGATCGTAATTTGCTCAATCATGAATGTGGGTGAGGATAATTAATTAATTGATTTAATTAATTAATCTTTTTGAGTTGAACGTGCAAATAAAGTTTGAGTTTTGTAAACAAAGTTGTATTTGTTTGATTTGACCTTTTTATGATTTTTTGAATAATTTATTCAATTATTCATGTTTAGGGGAAAGTGATTTAATTAAACTATTATGCTTTAATAATTTAATTGACATAGGGGAATAAAGTGAATTAGCGACATAATTACATAATTGATGTTATTTAATTAATCAAGAGGAATAAAGTTAGATTAGGACCATTTTAAATAAATGAAATTTATTTAATTAGTCAAAAATGATGAAAAAGTGAATTAATTAAATAATGTAATATTATTTAATTAATAGAGAAAATTTAGGGTTTTTGATGCAATTGAAGTAAAATGCAGTGATATTCAATGATAATGATGTCGATGATGAGAAAATGTCATTTAGGACGTCTGATAAGTGTTAGGGAAATTTTACATGTCTACAATATCATCATAAACTTTAAATGCATCTCTTTTTGGACTACTACAAAATCATTAATTAGAATCAAGCTCACCTCAAAATAAGCACACTGTGACATGATATTACACATATGAATAAACATGTGACATAAAATAATCATAAAGAATAGTCTACATTTCATGATTTACAATAGATTGAATATCAATGGGAAGGGGATCTAACCTATCCCACACTCTAAGCTCAAGGACCCCAAAATTAGCAAACTTGTCTGCTAAACCATTACCCTCATGATAAATATGAGAGATAAAACATTGTTGAAAGGTATTCAATATAGTCATAGCATCAATAATAATGGATTCAATAAACCAACAAGGGGGATTAATATTTTTAAGGCAATTTATGACATTTAACGAATCACCTTCAAGCCAAACCTTCCTAAACCCTTTAGACTGAGAAAGTTGTAGACCATTATAGGTAGTTGATGCTTCCACAAAGTGGTTTGTTTGGGTTCCCAAAGGGAGTGCTACCACGGAAAAAAAAACCTACCATTAGAGTCACACAACACTCCCCCACAACCAGTAGGTCTCAGATTCCCTTTTTTTAGCTCCATCAAAATTGACTTTACGCAATCAAAGGGAGGAGCTTGCCAAACAACATCCTTCCTAGAATACTTACCTTTCTTCAAGGGAAGGGAAATATCACAGGGAAGGTTCCAATTCTGGGAGACAAGAGATTCACAAGCAGTGACAATAACTTTAGGCCCATTCGGAAAAGTCACCTCTGAGAGAAAATTTTCTTTGATGGAAGCAAAAATCTTAAAAGAAAGCCTGATAGGGGGAAGAGAAACATCCCTAAAAATTCTGTTATTTCTTTCCAACCAAATACCCCAAGCCACATGAGGCAAAATGAGAGACCAAAGGAAGGCTAGGGATGGATTAAAAGATGAGACAAACCATTGAGACCAAAGATCCCCAATAGAAGAAGGGAAGACCCAACTCAAGTTTTAGAGAGATAGCACATGGACCCAAACATCCACCACATACCTACAACCAACCAGAATATGGTACGCATCCTCCGCAACCTCCTCACAAAGAAAACATATGTTAGGCATCATAAAACCCCTTTTCAAAAGGTTATTAATAGTAAGAACTTTATTTTGGCAAAGCAA